>JAWQFJ010000254.1:4353-9353 GCA_034096865.1 Theodoxus fluviatilis | reverse complement strand
AAAAAATAAAAGAGGGACAAATTGACAGACAAATGATATGCCGATGCAAATTCATTGTATGCATCTGATTATTTCCATTTCAGCAGACATGTCCACCAGGTGGAGTCTTTTATTTTCGTAGCTTTTTATCTTTTGTCGTCCTTTTATCCCGCCTATAAAATACCGTTATCAATATTCTGATTTGGACATGAGGGGCTTTCATGAATGTCTATTATCCCCATGTCTCACATATCTAAATTACACCACCAGGTCTGTCTCCACCTGCCTATTCTGCTCCATAAATTACTGCCAATAACTGCATCGCTCTTCTGAAGCTCAACGCACTGCACACATTCTATCTGATTTTCCATGCTGCATCATTTGCATACGTATGGAACCGCCAACTTGCTCACTTCACCACCTTTGCAGCAAAATATGCACATCAGTCCTGACAATGCAACTCCGCAGGGGATTATCTGCTTTTGTTTTCGAGTTTTGGGGTTGTTTCATTGCAGAAAGCATAGCGTTTTCCCAGACTGCACTTTTCAGACAGACACCCCACCCCCACCCCAGGTGAAATTCATTCTGTGTTGATGAATGTTTCTAGTGAAAGAGCATGTGCAGGTGAGCGTTGCATCAATCAAGGCACCGAGAGCAGCTGCAGCAACCAGCTGCCAGAATCAATACATGCTGAGCTCACGTCCGGGACTGTGCACAGCATGACCGCTGCCCTACGATCGCACATGGCCCCGATAAGGCTCTGCTTCCATAAAACCCATTGATTACTGACGAAACGAAACTCCAAAGTTAAATTTAAATATGTCAAATGATGAGACCTTATAAAACTGTTCACCTTTGTTGTTAAAATTTGTATGCAGGGAAACTTTGTTGAGAATAAACGCAAGAAATTAAGGCTCAGTTGTGCCAAGGATATTTCAGAGACATTTCTTTCGTAGTATTAATACATATTCTTCAATAGTTAAAAACATTGATTCTGCAGCCAATTTTTTGTGTCACGTTGTCATTACTGTAGTCGGCAATAAATTTAGAATTGAATATATTCTGAAGTTTAACTAATGAGATTTGAGTTCACTCATGTGTAAAATAATGTAGAAAACATGAAACACAAATTTCACCGAGTGGGAAAAAGAAACCTACACAAGTTGTTTTTGCCTGACAACTTTCCACATCTCTCTTTTTCCATTTCAGATATGCATTCATAATAGCCTGAAATCGACTACTTAGAAAAACACCAAGAGCACATGCACTTTCAAGCTTGTCTGACAGTCTTCTGCAATGACTTTCATTCATAATGTAGACAAATCAACACCACTACAATTCAAGGAAATACTCCCAGCCCAGCCAACACTCACACTCAAGCTTGTCCTCGGGGCGTCCAGCCTCCAGGAGAGAGAGGTAGCACACAAGGTCCTTCAGGTAGATGTGGCCGCACTTGATGTCCATGCTGACAGAGCGGTTCCTGGCAGCCACCTTGTCCTTCTCAGACTTGAGCAGCGAGGAGTTGGACTGGTTCAACCAGGACCCAGTGTCTTCCAGCAAAGGGCCTGCCACGGATAAGGGTCAGGTTAGGGCTATTACTATTACTCCCATAGTTCAGATCCAATCTTCAAAGGGCAACATAACAACCGGCAACTACACTAAGTTCTGCGAAGAAAAGGCTCAGCATGAACAATACGGCAACTGCAAACTAAGGCATTGCTCCCCGAGTCGCATATTAACTATTCATCAACATGGCGAGTATGAGCCAAGAAGGCGTTGCCATTGGAGAGATGAGAAAATCACAGCAACAACAAGGTCTGAAAGGGAAAAACAGATCAACAACGGCATGACAAAGTTCCACATTCAAATTTAATAGCTCAACAAGGTTAGTGTGCCTGGCATTGAGGCTTTGGCTGGAGGAATCCTTAGCAAAAGCACAAACATAGATAAAAGATTGCAGGAAAGCAGATATTGTAGCGGCCAACTAAATAATGCGGTTGAAACAGCCGTGAGTAGTTCAGACAATGACTTTTTTTTTTCATAAATCGAAATGGTTCGATCTAAATATCTTGGACTTGGAGATTCCGATCAGAGTGTTAGAACTGTTTCCAGTGTCCACACGAGTGATTTTTCGGACTTCAATGAGCAAATTATTTCGACCATCATCGGATGATGATTTCAGTGACGCCGAATGGTCAGACACTGTCGAGGAGTTTGATAACGATCCTTTCCTAGAAGCAGTTTGTCCACGCGTACCACTCGGACTTGATGCAGAACCAGTAGAGTATTTTCTGCAACTATTTCCAGAGGAAATGTTTGTCATCATCCATGACTAGACTTTACACGATGCAGAATGGCAACGGAACAATCAAAACCTCCTTGGAGGAGATGTAAAACGATCTGAGCATTCTGTTTCTGAAGGACGTCATTCAGCTGACAGCTCACATGATCACAAATTAGACTGTTTATATTTTGGGGTCTATTTCCATTTATTTAACTGTAATTATGCTAATTACATGCAAATAAAGCAAAGAAAATTATCCAAAACGCTCTGTGCTTGAACTTAGAATGACCACCATTCATTTTTGACAACACACACATACACACACACACACACACACACACACACACACACACACAACACACACACACACAACACACACACACACACACACACACACACACACACACACAAATTCTTGCAGATCCATACAATATCTTAGAAGTTTGAATTTATTAAATAACAAATCAACCGTGTTATGTGTCATTTTATCTAAAACCTTACAGGACTGGGGCTTGTAATTGTGAAATTCCTTATAGGACGTTAAGAGTTCATGAGAATTAAGTGAGAGCTACAGAATGTGATGACCATCAGGTATGGGTACCAGAACGTAAGAGGGATGTTGGAATCTGAAGACATTTCGAGTGGAAATAATACTTTATAAGCAAAAGATGGGCCCTAAAATCAAAACTGGAATTAGACTTGGCAAGGACAAGAGAGATAGAGTTAAAATCAGGCCTTAATCGAATGCTAGACAGAGGACAGAGCAGGGAGCTGGAAAAGCTGAAAACAGACACGGCACTTCAAGAATCTATCAGATAAACATCCTCAATAAATTGAGGGGAGAGTTGCAATTAAAAGAGAAATTGAGTTAAAAGACTGAATGAAGAATGCAAACAGCAATTGCTCCTCGATGGACATGCCCAATGAGGGTACTGGCAAAGTATGACAAGCTCAACAGTGATGAAGCAGGAGTTGAAATTTCCACTTCGGGATCATGAATCTGTAAGTGACAGACTTGCTTAGAATGTGTTAAAAATATCAAACTTAATGACAAAGCTAATGAAATAGTTCCAAAAGATTACTTCAATGTTGTACACGCACAAATGTTTGAAGCCTCTCTTGCTTACATCAGATAGCAAGGGAAACAGACATCTAGGTGTGTAGTTCCTGTCTACTTTCACACGGCACAACAGACCTGTTCCAGCAAACGGACCAACTCATCTGCACTATTTCTCCTAAACTGAAGCCTGCAACTTGTGAGGGGCAGAATAAGTATGCCTCAACTGTAAACTGAACACCATTTCACACTTCTCCTAGTTTGTTAATAAACTCAGTCTCACATGCTGCCAAAGAGCCCACACTGGCTGAAATCTGATGCAGGAACAAGGCAGAAAGTACAAACTGTCAAGACATGCAGTTTCCTAATCCAAAGAGCGTCTGCAAAGGCTTACGCTCCTGTGAGACCACTTTCATTGTAAGGAGTCATCGACATTGGAATCGACAGCGTTGGATGCGTATTCAGCCAGCTGCTTGGTTGATTGGGTGGATGGGTGGGGGTGGTTGGTTGGTATATGGGTGGTTGGTTGGTTGGTTGGTTGGTTGGTTGATTGGTTGGTTGGTTAGTTGGTTGGTTGGTTGGTTGGTTGGTTGGTTGGTTGGTTTGGGTGGGTTTGGGTTTGGTTGGGTTGGGTTGGGCTTGGTTTGGTTTGATGGTTGAATGGCTGGCTGGTTGGTTGGTTGGTCTGTTGGTCGATCGAGTGGTGGATACGTCTAGGGCAACGTAAGTCCAATGGAGAATGTTGATGCAGTACATGGAAGCTGAAGTGGGTGCGTGAGTGACTTGAGTTGGGTGGTAAACTTTGTTTATATATTGGTTTGTTAGTTGTTGTTGGCTGTTTGCTTAGTACAACACATCCATATATGCTTCAGATTGCACATCCCTTCTTGTATTACACAGCTCAGGACAAAGGACAGAGTAGCAGACTCTATGGTGGTTTAGGCACTCAATCTGAAGTATTTTTCTTCACAAACGATAACCACATCGATGTACTTTTATCGCCGTTTGTGATGCACGTACGAAACATATCTGAGGCATATTCTTGTTTAACTACCATGCCGCAAAAAGCAACCAGCATGCAAGAGCAGATGAACTTCCGCACTCAACTACTACAACTCGTCACAGCATCTAGATGAATCAATACGCTGGGGCAGGAGCAACCTTCAGTCACTGACTCTAGCAGTCCAAGCGAGACTTACGTCGGAACTTTCTTCTGCAGCTCTGTGTACCTTTAAAGGTAAGACATGAGGGAAAGAGTGTGTCGATTGCCACCGGGGTGGGTGGGGAGTTATGGGAGATGCTGATCTGAAAGATTTACTGCACACAGGACTTAACAATCCATGTAATGATTTCCCAAAGAAAATGGATTATTACAAATTATTGAGAGAAACAGATACCACGATGAGTTTTTGTCATCGTCGATGCCGAATGCCAGGCAGGAGAGCATATAGGACCAAGCTCTGCAAGCCCAGTAGCCAGGGGTTCCTGCTGATGAGGGGGGCATAGAGCGGCTCTCGCCGTTTGTTATGCTCTAGCACATCTATTTCATGTATATTTTTTTCTTCAACAGACAATGTGTTCGTGTCATAACTATACTTATGCAATACCTTACAAAAATTCACATGACGCGTCTTTATCAGTGACGGTGTCTCGTCGTTGACAAAGACACCTCCGACGCAG
>JAWQFJ010000253.1:325732-328232 GCA_034096865.1 Theodoxus fluviatilis | reverse complement strand
TAAGAAGATACCCAGTCTATATTAGTGCTATGATGAGAGCTGTTAAGTACTGGCTGAGACTATGTAAGATGCCAGCAGATAGACTTCCAAACAGGCCTATTACATGATGTTGAACGCAAACCCTTCAGCCCAGTTTAATTGCGTACAATCAATTAAGCGGAATTTGTCAGAATTAGGATACGGTTATGTATGGACAAACTGTGATATGACAAACGAAAAGGGTTTTCTGAGGTCTCTCAAAAGAAGATAACGTGATTGCTATCTACAGAAGTGGGCAGCAAAAATTGGCATCAGCACTAGATTTGCTCTCTATAAATCCTTCAAAAATAATCTGCAGTGTGAGAGATAGTTGTGTACTATGGATATTAAGAAATTTAGAGATGTATTCATACGATTTAGATTAGGAAATAACGAACTGAGAAACAATGTCCGATCGACATCAGAACAGTCCACTGAAAACTTGTCCATTTTGTACTGAAATTGAAGACGAAGCCCATTTTATGCTTTACTGTTCTGTTTATAAGGACACTAGAGAAATGTATTTACCTAGATACGTTCAGCGAACAGACTGTACTACTGTGGCATATTTACTGAATGGACGTGGTACAAAAAAAAACTCGAGACGTTGCCATGTTTATCCATTATTCTCTGAAGATTCGAGCAATGACAATCAACATGTCATCACGTCACACGTGTGATGAAAGGGGCTCACTACTATCGCCGTTAAGATGAAAATCACGTCTCTTTTACTGTGTTGAATATCTTAACCGATGTATATACTATTGAATCTCCAATTCAATGTCCGTCCAATTTTAATACATTCCAGTTAATAGAAACGCTGTAAATGGGTCAGAAGTTGTACAAAATGTCTGTAAACAACTGTTCTATACGCAATGTGAAACTACATGTCAGGGTCAAATCCTATGGGGTGACCTACAATTCCGAATTAGTTCCTAACTTGTAAGCACATATTTGTTTTACAAGTTCACATTTGTGATGTCGAATGAGATACAAATCGAAGAACGTGGAATTGCATCAGTGCAACCGAAGATGTAAATTCTATTTGTAGATCGTACAATGATACTGTTGTTATTTTAATGATGTATGTAAACTGTTTTATAATGAAGGGTCGTCGGCCAAAATAAAGCAAATCAATCAATCAATCATCCCTCTCTCTCTCTCTCTCTCTCTCTCTCTCTCTCTCTCTCTCTCTCATTGTGCAAGCTGCCTATTGTTGATCTCTCTGCTGCTGTTTCCCTTTTCCGTTGCTTCCATCCACCCACCCTCCTCCTCCTAGTCGTCGTCCCACTCCTCCTCCTCATCGTCGTCGTCCTCCTCCTCCTTTTCGTCCTTCTCCTCGTCGTCGTCGTCCTCATCTTCCATCGTCCTCCTCCTCCTCCTCCTCCGCCTCCTCCGCCTCCTCCTCCTCCTCCTCCTCCTCCTCCTCCTCCTCCTCCTCCTCCACCTCCTCCTCCTCCTCCTCCTCCTCCTCCTCCTCCTCCTCCTCCTCCTCCTCCTCCTCCTCCTCCTCCTCCTCCTCCTCCTCCTCCTCCTCCTCCTCCTCCTCCTTCTCCTCCTCCTCCTCGTCCTCCTCCTCCTCCTCCTCCTCCTCCGCCTCCTCCTCCTCCTCCTCCTCCTCCTCCTCCTGCTCCTCCTCCTCCTCCTCGTCCTCCTCCTCCTCCTCCTTCTCCTCTTCCTCCTCCTCCTCCTCCTCGTCCTCCTCTTCCTCCTCGTCGTGTCGTCCTCCTTCTCCTCGTCCTTCTCTTCCTCATCGTCCTCCTCCACCTCCTCGTCTTCCTCCACATCCTCGTCCTCGTCCTCGTCTTCCTCTTTGTCCTCCTCCTCATCTTTGTCCTCCTACTCCTCCTCCTCCTCCTCCTCCTCCTACTCCTCTTCCTCCTCCTCCTCCTCCTCCTCCTCCTCCTCCTCCTCCTCCTCCTCCTCCTCCTCCTCCTCCTCCTCCTCCTCAACGTTCTCCTCGCTTATCTTACTCAACATTATCTTCCTCCTCCTCCCCTACCATCTTCACATTCTCCTCAAGTTTTCTTTCTCTGTATTTTCTCCTTTCCCCTCAACCCTTGTCCCTCATTTATTTTCCCCTTTTTCCCTTCCCTTTAGTCCTCCTCTGCCTTTATCTTCTCTGCCTTTATCTCCTCTTCCTTCTCGTTTTTCTGCAGGGAAGTATCGTCGCTTGAAATGCCCCAAATGGTGCCACAGTCATTTTGGAAGACATGAAATATTTTTGTTTTCCAAGGATGGAGGCACAGAAAGCAACAATTCATGCAAGCGAATGTGCAGATGCAAGTTTGCTTGGCAGTGATAACTCTCAGTGTGGGTCTTGCTTTTTCATGTAGCCAGAATGGGCAGAAAAACAGTCTTCCATTATCATTTTCCGGCTCAAAAATGCGTGCTGGCATTTCCTCTGTGCGATTACGAGCAGTTTTCACTGGGTCATGAAAACCTCGGGCCCCGCAGGTCTTGGCTCAGTCAGCCCTCAGTT
>JAWQFJ010000253.1:318232-320732 GCA_034096865.1 Theodoxus fluviatilis | reverse complement strand
ATGTGAGACTATTTCACTGAAACACACAAATCCGTCTCTAAATATCGATGGAAAGACCGCAAGCAAATAAGCACACTGTTGCAATTTCCTTGAAATTGTATCAGCTTGGTATTATCGAATAGCTTGCACTATCAATATTTCTCGCAATTCAAGGTAGGTAAAACAGTTTGTCCTTAACACTGACGTCTCTACTGCATAGTATGAACTCGCCAGTTGGTGTTCTCGAAAAGTTGTTCACTTGACCTTCATGTTTCTGTCTTGGTGTTTTGTTTCTTTTTGAAAACCAACCGTCAACTTTTGGTTCTGTGGTTTTCTCGTGTAAAGAGTATCAAATCTGAAACCCTGTTTCGTATTCACTTCGTTCTCGTTTCCTCAAACACGTGAGGAACCTCTAGACATCGTCGAAGGTTAAGACTGATTTATGAACACGTTTTTTCAATGAATGGGGAGCAGCCGGGGTTTGTTATAGCTTCCCCGCTTCTTCTCTGACACAAGCAGTCACGAATCCTCTGTCAGTAGCACCGACCCTGGGGGCACGAAGTGTGAAGAAGCTGGATCTAGATGGTACCAATAGATTTGAGGAGTTGTAAGGCGCTCACCCACGTGAAACGAAGCAGGCAGGATAGCATTTGTTCTCGCCACGCTTCGCGACTCATGCGTTCATCGGCATGCATTGCCTGCCTATCTTCAGGAAAGCAGTGTCCTCCGAACTTCACCTTCCGTTTTTCGCCATGATGGTCACGTGATTCGGTGCGCCATACTTGGATGCGCGCGATGAATTGGCGCCTTTCTAAGGCCAGCCAGAGAACAGCAGGCATCCTGTTCCCTTGCCTTGCCTGCTCAGCCCACCGTGTCACTCGCATTTCCCCGAGAATCGGTCTTGGCTCAGATTATATACCTTCTCGTCGATATCAAGCATTGGTAGATGATTTCGAAACGGCGTTTGAATACGGAAAGGGGGAGAAAGGGGATGGTGGGTGGAGTTGAGAATGGAGGGTGAAAGCGAGAGCAAAAGTAAATGGAAATAGGCTTGTCCGCTTTTGAGCATATCTGTATTATTAAGATCAAATCTCTCTCTCTCTCTCTCTCTCTCTCTCTCTCTCTCTCTCTCTCTCTCTCTCTCTCTCTCTCCTTTTGAAGATATTCGAATGAAGTATATAATCCCATATGTGCAATGTAAGGATATAGAGCCTCTTGTCCAGCTGCTCTCTGTAAAAGAGACTGGTCCTATGCGGGCTGTCAGTACTTATTTGTACTATGCGTTCAAAAGAAGAGCGGAAGCTACTGACTTAGAGATAAATGACGCACTTACTGTATAATATGCATTCTGTGATGCCGAAGCGGAGCTCTCACTGTATAGTGTGGAAACGCTCTCTCTCTCTCTGTAATTGTTTTTGTACAGAAAACACGTGTTGACCATATCATGTACTATTTCTGATTGTAATGGGCCAATGGCCTACACAATAAACTATTTGTTCGTTGTTCGTTGTTCTCTCTCTCTCTCTCTCTCTCTCTCTCTCTCTCTCTCTCTCTCTCTCTCTCTCTCTCTCTCTCTCTCTCTGTGTTTGTTGTGTAATGTTATGTGTATTATGTCATGATTATTTGTATTTTATTGGATTTTCATCAAATTGCTTTTGTTCGTGATTGAATATGCAATTCATCTTCCAACTGGAGGAGGGAGGAATCGTATCCAAACTCCACTGAGGCAGTTGCAGCGTCCCCTCTCCAGCAAGTGCTGACCTGGGGCGACATTTGATGACGGCAGAAAAAATTGGGTCAGGAATCTGAAGAGATTCTCAGCCATTTAATTAAAGTTGCACAATGAATCCCAGTAGTGAATTGCCATAATGGTAGTGGAGTGTGTGTGTGTGTTGTGTGTGTGTGTGTTTGTGTGTTTGTGTTTGTGTGTGTGCGTGCGTGCGCGTGTACGTGTGCGTATGTGTGTATGTATGTGTTTGTGTAATTTACAGATGTCAATAAAAACCGCTGGCGCTGAACCTCCAGGTTTTGGCATTTAAAAAAAGATCGGGTTCGAACCCGCAACCTCTCGAGAAAAGAAGGGGAAAACACACACACACATAAAAACCCCCAAAAAACACAACCTCTCGAAAAAAGAGAAGAAAAAAAAAGTTTCAGCGCAGAATCAAACCTGGTCATGCATGACCAAGAGTCGAACGCTCTACCAGCTGAGCCATTAGAGAATTGCTATGACAGAGTGTTTGTAAAGCATGTAAATCCCATTCTAAGCTATCGGCCCAGGAACAATCAACCATATATTTTAAACATGATGGATAGGTTCAGGAAGCTCCTATTATGACATGTTTTGCTTTCCTTTGGCATGTCATAGACGCTGAATTAACACTCACACAGTCACACAGAGGAGGAAGTGTATTATAGATGTTCAACCCAGACATGTGCATTCGTACTCATTCAGTGATTCACGCACACACCGTGTGTGGTACTGCTACCGAGTACCGTCATTCTACAAGCAACGAGTCAA
>JAWQFJ010000253.1:290732-310732 GCA_034096865.1 Theodoxus fluviatilis | reverse complement strand
ATCATGTACATGCACTCTGGGGTGTTTCAGTTCATTGCCTTCTTTCTCTTTGCTCAATGGAAGCCCCCTTGGGCACCACTTTTACCAACGAATCCCCGGAGGACAAGGACAGAAGACAATAGCGCACAGTTAGTGGGAGACACTCCTGGGCAGTGAGAGCACAATAGACAAACTCACTGCCTTGTTGCTGACATATCCACGCTGATTCTTGTTTGAGTGCGAAAGGGCAGACGGGGAAGTGAATGATAGCTGCCAGACGGAAAGTGCGAGCTGTTTGGCTTTGAAAGGAGCGATTCCAGCTGTGACAATAGCAACAATGAAGCTGATGGTTTTTCCTGTCATGTCTTCGTCAGGGTCAAGCCGAATGGCCGCAAGCGCGGAGCTTGCTGCCGTGAAATGCACGAAGCTGTTGAAAAAGTGCAGCGGTCCTCTTTGCCACATATCTCCTCACTCTTGTTTTCGCAAGTTGGCAATGCTTGCAGGCGTTGTAAAACAACTGCTTTGAAGAAACAGCAGGACGAATGTTTCTGCATTTCGAGTTTTAGTCAATCCAGTACTTCAGTCAATCCAGTACTGTTCTATTTGCATAGAAGGCAAAGAAAAGCCATATTAGTTCAAAATAAATGTGCATTTCATGCCACGTCATTGCTATACTTGGCAGTACTCGAAGTTTGGTGAATGTTTTACTTGTTTCCAGCCAGGTAATCATTAAATGCCTAGAATTTTGAAGCAAAATATTACAAGCTCGAACCTTTTAAATACCTTTCATTGATCTGCAGTCGCCTTTTGCTCTCAATTTAGGACATACAAGTGTAGAAAGTGATTTTCACGGTAACGGTCGCAATGGCTGCAGATGTATTTTCCTTCCCTCTTTTCACGCAAGAGCGACAAAGGATGGAGACTCCTGATGTCGATTGCAGGTCGATGACAAACTCTTGTCGCCTTTACGTTGCGTTCTCGCCCAGTCGTTTGGTGTACAGAAAACGATCGCACTGAGACATTTACTGACCCAAATACTCACAGTATCCATCTGTGTGTCGGTGAATGCGTTTGTCTGTCTGCCTGTCTTTGTGTGTGAGTGTGTGTGTGTGTGTGTGTGTGTGTGTGTGTGTGTGTGTGTGTGTGTGTGTGTGTGTGTGCTTGTGTGTGTGTGTGTGTGTGTATGTGTGTGTGTGTGTGTGTGTGTGTTTGTGTGTATCTGTTCGTGTGTCTGGGTGTCCGTCTGTGTGTGTGTGTGTGTGTGTGTGTGTGTGTCTGTCTGTCGGTCTGTCTGCCTGTCTGTATTTCTGTCTGCCTGCCTGCCTGCCTGCCTGCCTGCCTGCCTGCCCGCCTGCCTGCCTGTCTGTCTGTCTGTCTGTCTGTCTGCCTGCCTGCCTGCGTCTGTCTACAATTTGTATCTAGGATCCACCTATTAATTCAGTAGCATAACAGCAGCCAAAATTGACCGAGTTTTCGTCATGAATAGTTTAGAAGAGTTGGTTTGTACACGAGTGAGTTGAACGGTGCAGTGGCAGAGACACAAGACACAGCTGTGTATTTGAATGCAGTATGCTGCCGCTATGGAATTTGAATGCAGTATGCTGCCGCTATGGAATTTGAATGCAGTATGCTGCCGCTATGGAATTTGAATGCAGTATGCTGCCGCTATGGAATTTGAATGCAGTATGTTGCCGCTATGGAATTTGACTGCAGTATGCTGCCGCTATGGAATTTGAATGCAGTATGCTTCCGCTATGGAATTTGACTGCAGTATGCTGCCGCTATGGAATTTGAATGCAGTATGCTGCCGCTATGGAATTTGAATGCAGTATGCTGCCGATATGGAATTTGAATGCAGTATGCTGCCGCTATGGAATTTGAATGCAGTATGTTGCCGCTATGGAATTTGACTGCAGTATGCTGCCGCTATGGAATTTGAATGCAGTATGCTGCCGCTATGGAATTTGAATGCAGTATGCTGCCGCTATGGAATTTGAATGCAGTATGCTGCCGCTATGGAATTTGAATGCAGTATGTTGCCGCTATGGAATTTGACTGCAGTATGCTGCCGCTATGGAATTTGAATGCAGTATGCTTCCGCTATGGAATTTGACTGCAGTATGCTGCCGCTATGGAATTTGAATGCAGTATGCTGCCGCTATGGAATTTGAATGCAGTATGCTGCCGATATGGAATTTGAATGCAGTATGCTGCCGCTATGGAATTTGAATGCAGTATGTTGCCGCTATGGAATTTGACTGCAGTATGCTGCCGCTATGGAATTTGAATGCAGTATGCTGCCGCTATGGAATTTGACTGCAGTATGCTGCCGCTATGGAATTTGAATGCAGTATGCTGCCGCTATGGAATTTGACTGCAGTATGCTGCCGCTATGGAATTTGAATGCAGTATGCTGCCGCTATGGAATTTGAATGCAGTATGCTGCCGCTATGGAATTTGAATGCAGTATGCTGCCGCTATGGAATTTGAATGCAGTATGCTGCCGCTATGGAATTTGACTGCAGTATGCTGCCGCTATGGAATTTGAATGCAGTATGCTGCCGCTATGGAATTTGACTGCAGTATGCTGCCGCTATGGAATTTGAATGCAGTATGCTGCCGCTATGGAATTTGAATGCAGTATGCTGCCGCTATGGAATTTGACTGCAGTATGCTGCCGCTATGGAATTTGAATGCAGTATGCTGCCGCTATGGAATTTGAATGCAGTATGCTGCCGCTATGGAATTTGACTGCAGTATGCTGCCGCTATGGAATTAGAATGCAGTATGCTGCCGCTATGGAAATAATTCCCACTCTTTGCTCTCCGCCCGCATGCCAAGTGCATAATTCATCGAATCTTTTATTAAACGTTGTACTCGCAAATGGAGCACGGTACAAAGTTAACGCAAGATATGTGTATGAGCCATTGTGTGTGTGTGTGTGTGTGTGTGTGTGTGTGTGTGTGTGTGTGTGTGTGTGTGTGAGAGAGAGAGAAAGAGAGAGAGAGAGAGAGAGAGAGAGAGAGAGAGAGAGAGAGAGAGAGAGAGAGAGAGAGAGAGAGAGAGAGAGAGAGAGCACGCAATTGACTGCAGACCTATTTAAGGCAGGCTGCGACTTCTAACTCTATTTTGGGCGATTGTCATTTACACTCTTTGCACACCTGGATTCGTTTCCGCATAGTTTCACTATAGATTGTTCATGTATTCAATAAATGTATACACGCACGCGAGCTCCACATTAACTTTCAGCTTCTATTTCATCAGCACACTCTGTGTAGTGTTCGTTCTTGAACAAAACCAATCAGAATTAATTTTTTAACATCTTTGTGTAAGTGAATGTGACATAATTATAGGAAATTAGTCACGTTGAGAGAGAAGACTAGCCTATGTTGTAATCACCGACCCGTCCCTTAACGTTTCTGTATGACTGAGTGTATTCTGAATGCAAACAAACCTCTCACGTGTTTTGATGTGTGTCAGCGGCTATCGAAAAGTTGTCTATCAAATATTTCAGCCCTGAACAATAATGTATTATTCCTGTAAAGTATTTTATAAACAGAAACATTACGAAGAGCTTTTTTGTGTTGCAAATCATGTATGTTCTTTCTCAATGTCAAAATTAAAAATTATCATAAGAAAGTGAAATACTGTACGTCGTTACAACACATGAATGTTAGCCTAACATGTTTAGAAGAGGAAGAAAGATGAAAGGTGTAGAGGAAAGGAGTAAACCTCTTTACAGTTTTTCAAGATTGGCAAACACTGTCTGAGCACGAGTCTGCTCGCTGCAAAAGCTATAGATAGACATCCGCCCTGTGCATTTACATGTGCACACCAGGTGGCGTCTTGCTGAATGGCGTGACGTGTTGGAAGGGTGGGGGTAAATCCTCATGAGGGTGAGTAAGAACCTAGGCTGCTACCCCTGGGGAGGGAGGCTGGGTGATGGCCTGAAGTTTGACGTTGTGTCACGTGATTGACCTTTAAAGAGCCATGCTCTGTGATTCATGACGTTCCCACCCATCAGTTGATCGCGTCACTTCCCGCGCATGCGTAATTGCTTGCATTAGCGAGTAAATGCCTTACTCTTTCCTGCCAGCGTTTATGAAAGCCAGGGTTTCTATATTGAGAAACAACAACACAACACACCCATTCTTCTACAGCTCTTTTGGGTTACCCCAACCCAGAATAGACTCACCGCGTCTCCCTACGCTATCCGTAACAGGCGAATAACACGAGACTGAACTTGCTCTAACAACCTCTAGTAAGTTTTAATGACCTTTCATAGCTTGCAAAACCTGATAGGCCGTAACACTCCATTTATAGTCTTCATCATCATCATCATCATCATCACTTCTCTAATCTGATTGCCAGAACACGGTACCAGAAAATAAGGCTCGAACGGGATGGAAATCAGTCGTTTGATCCTGGGGATGGAAATCAGTCGTTTGATCCTGGGCATGGGAAGCAGTCGTTTGATCGTGGGGATGAAAATCAGTCGTTTGATCCTGGGGATGGAAATCAGTCGTTTGATCCTGGGGATGGGAATCAGTCGTTTGATCCTGGGCATGGGAAGCAGTCTGTGGGCATGGGAAGCACGCTGTGGGCATGGGAAGCACGCTGTGGGCATTGGGTTTTAGGAGCGTTGCAATACAATCATGCCGTGATGCCTGAACTGCGAACATGCTGACTACAGTGGTTTTCAGTCTCCTTGCCACAAGCATCGCTCCCCTCAGATCTTATCACGGTCGACGTTTGTAGAGTGGGTTAGGCTTGTTGGAAAACAGCACATCGTTACAGTGAAGACACACGCTAATGAGGAAACAAAATACCGACAACTGATAGCATGTAAGGCGACACCTACACTATTTTCCCCCTCCATGAGGTCAACCGGCCAGTCACATGACAATCTGGGAAAGAATATAATTTTCCCTTTGACAAGAAGGCACCATAATGTATGTTCGTGTGTTCATGTGCAACAACAACAAAATCACCTCCAACTTCCTTTATTTGAAAAAAAGAAGAAAGAAAAAGAAAAGCTTGCACGTGTAGAATACGACAGTGTCTCTGGGGCTTTAGAGAAAGGGATGGAAAAGGGGTTGAGGGGGGGAGGGATATTCCGAAAAATAGGAAAGGTTTGTTGAAAGGAGGAGGAGGAGGAGGAGGAGGAGGAGGTGTAGGAGGAGGAGGTAGGAGGAGGAGGAGGAGGAGGAGGAGGAGGAGGAGGAGGAGGAGGAGGAGGAGGAGGAGGAGGAGGAGGAGGAGGAGGAGGGATTGGTAGGGCAAGACCAGGGCCTACATGTAGGGTTTCAATGAGAAAGCTAAATGCAAGTGCGTGCTTCTCGACCTTTTCAAAAATCTCTCTCAGTAAACGTGTGTTTGCTGCTAAGAAGAGACAATGCACATCCTGCTCGTCTGAAATAACAATTCAGATCCAAAGTCTGCACGAAGTGAGGCTACGTGCTGTGTGCATTTTCCTTGCAAAGCAACCAGGCATGGCTACTGTGCTTCAAACTATGCACTTCCTGGCTCGTTTCACTGGGACTAGGTTCCTCTATACGTGGAGACTTCAGGGTTTCCAACGCCTTCTTGACTGAATCACGCTTACTCATGATACGCTGTGCAGAAATGGCGTCAGAATGAGGAAGTACACGTCTACGCCAAGTCGAACGCGTGTGATCTGGTTGTTTCCTGTCTGAAAGAAAGAGCAATGACAGTGCATCTCGCTGTTGTTCACATGATCAACTCACTTTTGTTTACAGACAAATGTTAAGTCTTAGTGCTTATGTCATTGTCTACGAACAGTTATATGGATACACATACATGTAGGATTCATCTCCTGCCTTCTTTTTCCCTCCGTTCCCCTCCTCCGTCCCACCGTGTGTGTGTGTGTGTGTGTGTGTGTGTGTGTGTGTGTGTGTGTGTGCATGTATGTGTGTGTGTGCATGTATGTGTATGTGTGTGTGCATGTGTGTGTGTGTGAGAGAGAGAGTGTGAGAGAGATAGAGAGAGAGAGAGAGAGAGAGAGAGAGAGAGAGAGAGAGAGAGAGAGAGAGAGAGAGAGAGAGAGAGAGAGAGAGAGAGAGAGAGAGAGAGAGAGAGAGAGAGAGAGAGAGAGAGAGAGAGAGAGAGAGAGAGAGAGAGAGAGAGAAATTTTCAATTATGAACCTTCGCTGCATCTCTCCAGATTTATAAATGTAATATATCCTTTTCTATTTGGGATGGAGAATTCTTCTGTTACCGTTCATTGGAGCAATGAATAGCTGCCTATATGTATGCAAAACGTACAGTCTTTCAAAAACATGTGGTTAGTTAATTTTTTATATTAACACTTTTAGCATTTATGTACGGTATTTGATTGGGGAAATAATCAACATGATTTTCTGTTACCCTATGCAAGGGAAGTAACAAACCGCCCTCGGAACAGTTACTTCCCTTGAACTGATTCCGCTGGACGCTAATTTTCTCTAAAGAAGTATCATTCTTTTTCTTCGCACTAGTTTGTTTGCCTTCAAACCTTTCTCTTGCCTTCTACGTACTCGTCTCCACGACCTGTTCTCTGAGAACGATCTGTTTAAGTGTGTGCGTGGGTGCTCACATGCCTGTGTGTATGAGTGTGGTGTGTATGTTAGCGGGCGCGCCAGAGCTTGCTCTGTGTGTGTGTGTGTGTGTGTGTGTGTGTGTGTGTGTGTGTGTGTGTGTGTGTGTCTGTGTGGAAATGTGTTTGATCATGAGGGCATGCATAAAGTACATGTATGTGTGCATGCCATTGTTATGCAGTGGAATTAGTGGTCTTTTCATGAGCTTGTGCATGCCGGTATGTATGAGGTTTCTCGAATGTATATTGCTCGGTGTGTGTTTTTCACAATTTAAAAATAATAATAATAAACCTGTGTGACTGTTGGTGACGTGCATGTTTTGTTGTTGTCTGTCTTGTTGTCTGTATTGCTTACATTGGCTTTCTGATCCTGTCATGATAACTTCACACTCCACTTCACCACCTCTGTCTGTCTTCCCCATAACATGAGGCTCTGCGACTCTCATGGAAGTCACGGCGGCAGCAGTGCAGTGCAGGTATTGGAAGTGGCCACTGACTTGCATGGCAGCACGCCCCTGTGGTGCTGAGCGCTGGCCAATAAAATCCTTCCTGACTGGGCGCATGCGCGGTAGGTAGAGACACTAATCGCATGGGCATCTCTGGACGGGTGCAACTGCTTCCGGGTCAGATAAATCCTGGGTGACACAAGTGCAATAATTGATTTTTCTTTTCGCCAGCAAAGAAAAGTGTGTAGGTGTGCAGAAAATGGGATTGGAGTAGATTCATCTTGTACATTTTTAAATAGAGGAAAATATATTCGTTACTTGTGATAGAGAGGTGATTTGCTCTCACAAAAATGCTGCGTCGGCATAGCTGAGTCAAGAGCAAACACTGAATTCACTCACAACTGTGTTGCTATTTCAAAACAAACAATTATGTCGTGTGATGGAAATTGGAAAGCCGCTGTAATTTGTTTCTTAAGTGAAACTCGGACCTCCGATATACTTTTTGCCAACAAAAAATACGTAGTGCAGTTTGGTTTGATGTTTGGACCGTTTGATGAAGAGAAAATTGGTTATTACGAGCAATACACCTGAAGAAAGAAAACGTATATCGTTGGGTAACCAAACGATTTGAAATAGCGTAATCTATGCAATAGCAATCTTCTTTTCGCATGCGATATGGGAAAACGACTCAAACACTGTCGCTAGTTGAAAACAAACCTGTACACATTATATTCTATGCACTCCTAATTTTGCAGTTTTGTGTTAATTCAAAAGTTACGCTAAGTTCCAAGGTCTAAAAACAAGTCACCCCGGGTTTCTCTGATGGTCTTGCCTGCTTCTATAAATAGGCACACCCGTCCAGGAAGACGTCATCAAGGACAGGACCTCACTAATGCGCTCTTTTTCTCGTTCTCTTCTAGTCCTCTTATCTTGTCACGCAGAGAAAGGACGTGGGACGGAACAAGGACAAGCACAGGGGTAAAAATGGTTCCCTGGAGAGTCTGGTCGTGGAGGACTGGCAGGCAGAGAAGAACCTTGTCGACTGCAATCGCTACATGTTCAAGAACCAGATGGCATGTGACATCACCTTCAGGGTGGGGGAAGGGCGCGAAAAAATTGGCGCGCACAAGTACGTGCTGGCCTCGCGCTCGTCCACCTTCTTCATGCTGATGCAGGGCCTCACTTCTGAGAGCAAGGAAGAAATGGACATCGTCGAAGTGGAGCCCGATATTTTTCGTCTGATGCTTAAGTAAGTGGCGGGTCTGAATGATGATGATGACGACGACGACGATGATGATGGTGATGATGGTGATGATGATGATGATGATGATGATGATGAGGAGGAGGAGGAGGAGGAGGAGGAGGAGGAGGAGGAGGAGGAGGAGGAGGAGGAGGAGGAGGAGGAGGAGGAGGAGAGAAATTTTTCGGCCTTTCAGTTTTTACAGAACTCGTCAAGAAAGAGAAGATGGGTCTATTCTTACGTCCAACTCTAAGAAAGCGGGTTTGAAGGAAAAACAGGTTTAAAACACTGAAAGAGAAAAATGCAGAGAAGAATTAGAATTAAGACGAAGACGAAGAGGAGTAGGGGAGAATGAAAGGGGGAAGGAGGAACTGCAAGACAGACAAACAGCAAGAGCAGGAGGTTCAGCAGCAGCGGTAATAGAAGCAGGAAGAGGGGAAGAAAAGTAAAGAGGAGGAGGAGGAGGAGGAGGAGGAGGAGGAGGAGGAGGAGGAGGAGGAGGAGGAGGAGGAGGAGGAGGAGGAGGAGGAGGAGGAGGAGGAGGAGGAGGAGGAGGAGGAGGAGGAGGATAGTAATAAAAGATGAAGAGGAGAGTGAAGAGGAGGAGGGGGGATGAGATTTAATGTCACACGTAAGTGTTTGCCCCCAAGGTACAATTGCTGCATGTCATCCTGTCAGTGTGGGGACTAAAGCTAAAACTAGTACCGGCGCCTCCTTCATCCTTCCAAGAACAGTCCATCCTTGGGTCGGCTCACCACCACATTTAGATTTCATTGCAGCGGTGAGCGACACTCCTTCCACACAACTAGATTAATAGTGTCCCTTGGCCTGCTACAACCGGGTTTCTCCGTCTCCCTTCCATCTCACATAAACCCTTGCAGCCTAATTCTATATCCACATATTGTAGTTGCGTGCCTCGGGACACCATCATGTCTCACATCCACAAGCCCTGCCATATAACCAGTCTATATTCCTATTTGAAAGTGGGAAAGTTTGTGTAAAGACATTGCATCTATTACACATTGTCGATGGTGTGTGCGTGCGCACGTGTACGTGAGCTGCACATATTGTGACGCTATATCTCAAACAGCAACATACACTGTGATTCCCACAAGTTACATGGTGCTTATTCCACACCGGTATGTATACTCTGATGTTTATTTTCCACACAGCTACATGCGGTTTCACTGACTTTCCACACAGTCACATGTGGTTTGACACTGACTTTCCACACAGCTACATGTAGTTCAACCCTGATTCTCTACTCAGCAACGTGCAGTCTGACACTGATTGTCTACACAGCTACCGGTAGTTTGACACTGACTTTCCACACAGCTACCGGTAGTTTGACACTGACTTTCCACACAGCTACCGGTAGTTTGACACTGACTTTCCACACAGCTACCTGTAGTTTGACACTGACTTTCCACACAGCTACATGTACTGCGACGAGGTGGCCCTCGAAGACGACACGGCCATGCAACTGCTCTACTGCGCAAAGAAGTACTCGGTGCGCGCACTGGTCAAACACTGCGTGAAGCATGTGGAGGCCTCACTCAAGCCCAGCAACGTCTGTGACATCCTGGATCAGAGCTACGCCTACGAGGAGAGGTCGCTGCAAGACAAGGCCCTGGGCTACATCCTGCAGCATGGAGATGAGGTGGGTGACCTGGAGACTGAGATCAGCATTGTAATGCTACAGAGCGCCGCCACGAGCAAATCCTACTTACTATCGCCTACCATTTTTGCCAGCAAAGGATGGATTAAGGAATTTTCTAGTGGTGTTAACCCAATACAGATCGCATGATCAAAGAAGAAATAACTTTTACCATGTAATCTCGTTTTCTCTCGCATGGTTCCTGTGATAGCTTTTTCAAAATACAGTCGTCCATGGCTTTATCGCCCGTTGTAGATTAATGTGGACATGTCCACCGAAATGAAAGTCAGTTGGCTCTAGATAGCACATAATGTTGACGGATTTCCATTCGTATTGCACCATATTTCTTGTGCAGATTGCACAACTGAGTGTAGCAATGTGTGCTCGTACGCGTTTGATCTTCGCCAGACATTCTGGAAAAGTGTTATTGGAGACTGTAGGGATGCAACATATGTTTATGCACACCACTTAAAAAAAGGCTACAACAAGGAGCCTCTCGTCTCACGCCATATTTACTAGCTCACCTTCTACTGAACTTTTTTGTTCACTCCATTGGTCCCATGATATAGCTCGCACTACATCCATCCCACCTCGTCTTTTTTCATTCCTTTCTCTCCATACCTTCCATTTGCTCCGTGTAGCATATGCCCTCATCCCTTACACTTCTGCATTATCTGTCATTATCCAGCCTTTTCATTATATCTTTTATAGTTCATTCGTCCGACACTCTTCCTCACTCTCCACAATTAATCATTTGGTATGCCACTCACATCACATCCCTTGCACTCCCATTAGTCATGTTCCATCCCTCCGTCCGCTTCTTTCTCAGTCCACCGGTTTCATTTTCAATTGTCCCTCACCTTTCATCGCTTCCCACCCACCTTCCTACTCATTCAGTCGATCACACTCATTTATCACTTTCCATCTCATTGAACATCCCCCTGTCCCCTTCCCAGGCATACCCCCACTCTGTTCTGGCACTTCATCCTTCACAAGCTCTGAGCACAGGTGTTGCTCTATGGTCGAGTGCTTAGCGCGCTTGACACGCAGTTGCTCACAGCCAATGGATCTGGCGTTCGGAGCAGCGCGGATTCCAAGTCTGCATCTCAGAGCAAATTTATTTATTCACGTTGCTTCTTCCCACCCAGGAGTAAAAGATGTACTTGTGAGGGCTGAGCTGGAAAATTGTGGGAAAATAACTTTGGTACATTCATCCGCGGCCTGATCGCAGATTCCGAAGGGAGTTGAGATGATGTTGGAATAATAATAAGAGAACCCCAACGAGAAGCCATCTTTCCCCTGATTTACCGTAATGTTTGCTCTGCCTTCAGGTGCTCAAGTCTGACGGTCTGGAGAAGCTGTCCCAGCCTTGCCTGATTTACCGTAATGTTTGCTCTGCCTTCAGGTGCTCAAGTCTGACGGTCTGGAGAAGCTGTCCCAGCCTTGCCTGATTTACCGTAATGTTTGCTCTGCCTTCAGGTGCTCAAGTCTGACGGTCTGGAGAAGCTGTCCCAGCCTTGCCTGATTTACCGTAATGTTTGCTCTGCCTTCAGGTGCTCAAGTCTGACGGTCTGGAGAAGCTGTCCCAGCCTTGCCTGATTTACCGTAATGTTTGCTCTGCCTTCAGGTGCTCAAGTCTGACGGTCTGGAGAAGCTGTCCCAGCCTTGCCTGATTTATCGTAATGTTTGCTCTGCCTTCAGGTGCTCAAGTCTGACGGTCTGGAGAAGCTGTCCCAGCCTTGCCTGATGGCCGTGCTGAGCTCCGACACCCTGAAGGCGGACGAGCTGTCCGTGTTTCGTGCTGCAATGACCTGGGCCTCCAAGCAGTGCGACCGCGAGGGCAAACCCTCCACTGGAGAGAACAAGAGGGAGGCGCTTGGCGAGGCCATCTTCCTCATCCGCTTCCTGCTGCTGTCTCAGAAGGACTTTGTGGAGCACGTGAGCACGCAGAATGTGCTGACCGCGGAGGAAAAGTGTGAGATCCTGGAGTGCCTGGCCGTCAGTGGCAAGGCCTCGGCCCAGTTCTCTGGCAAGCCCAGGGACGGCAAGCCAGCTACCGAGTTGTAGAGACGGGGGACAGGAAAACCCCTGCGGGTCGAGGGACTGTAGACTTGCCAATCTTGAAGATGGTTCTGCATTGGAGCAACTGACTTGAGATCTAATTTGCCACTTTAAAAGACGCCAAACCAGGACAGACCCCTGGCTACAATAGCTTTGCAAGCTAGTCTGGCTTTGAGGACAGTGTTCCTTTCAAAACTCGGTCCGTGCTTCTGCAGGGATAAATTTTTGTAACAGGAAGCTACTTGTTGTCAGAAGTTGATCATCACGCAAGATTGACTTATATGTGACCCGTTTTTGCTCTTTTACACTTATTGTGCAAAAATGACTTGCAGGTTATCTACCCATTATGTAATGGATACAATGACTTACCAGAGTTTTCTCTTACTGCATAAAATGGTTGATCTAAAGGTGAAGCTAATTGTACATGCATTATTGTTTTTGCATAAATATGTCCCGTTTCGGTGATTATAATGCAAGGTACCAAAATCGTCACAATACGAGCACTGAGCATAATTCATTAATGGTGTAATGACTTCATGGTTTCAGGGAATCTCTGGCACCGATATGACTATAGAGTTCGACATGTGAATAACACATTACTGTTATTTAACCCTAGGAAGCCAGTTGATAAAACAGCCGTTTGGGAGAAAGTTTTGCACAAGCTATCGCTTTTCAAATTGCAAAATCAGCGTGTGCTGTCGGGCCTCACTCAGCGGTAATGGAGACCTTACACTGACCTTGTCACTAGCACTCTCTGGTGCAATTTCCAGGGGTGGGGGGGGGGGGGGGGGAGTGGGGGGGGGGGATTGGGGGGGGGTAGGAGGGGGAGACAACTGGTGAAAGAGGGGTTCGTTGTATAGCCAGAGTACGTGCCAACATGTCTTCTTCTGGCATCAGAGCAAACCCCGCTCAAGGATCGGGGCGACCACTGAACTGCTGAAGCACGCTGCTGCCTTGCTATGTAGTGGATAACTAATGTCATTCACTTTACCATCCTGCGCAATAATTCGTGTCCAGCAGTTACGTGATTTTGCTGTCATTTTTAAATATATTTTTTCTTCTGTGAGAAGATGACGGCATTCTTTTCTTTTTCACGGGACAAACGAATCATAGTCGATTTTGCTGTAAAAATGTTGTACCTGTAACGATGTTGTAGTGGTTTATATCTAAGAATTATCCAAGAATATCAAAGGTTTTAATCATTCTTGGAGTTTTTTAAAGACTTTACCTGAATTAAATAATGAGTTTTCACGTCGACTTGGAGATAGTTTTATCCCACTATTTTCGTGGCTGATCTACTAAAAAGGCTCATTGCCGACAACATAAAGCCCATGCAAGAGGTTTCATGCATTATCGCTCGTTGCTTTAGAAGCGGATACTGGAGACTACAGAATTATCTTCTTTAAAATAATTTTGAAATGAATTGACATAATGTGGCCCTCCGAGGATATCTTACGCTTGTAGTTTCAAGGTTTAGTTCACGCTTGGACTGTAATAAGCTTTATTTGCATGATTTGTGTCTTACACGTTCATTCTTTGGTGTATGCCTTTCTGTGAAACATGAAAAAGTTTATACGACGCATAGTGTTTTATTGTTCTAGAGACTGTTACATAATAAAATTCTAGACCTACCCCATTCTTTCTTATTCCCTTTACATATACTGTAGTTTTAGGGGCAATATGCTACAGTTAGAATTTTGATTAACGATTGATATTCATTCACGATGAGGGCACTCAACCGCATTAAATTTTCAGCTTAACTTTTCATAAATAGCATTTCCTCTCAGAATTAGTTCTGGAGTGGGTGGATTCACGGGACAGTTGAAAAAAGCGGTAAATTAGCAAGTATAATGGACGTTTTCTGCAACTGATTATTCGCAAGAAGTTTTAGCGCAACTTTTAATAGAGTGAACTTTACGTGTTGCATAGTTTGCTCGAAAAACGCAACTAATGGCTGAATGAATCATTTATATTTTCTTACTTTAATACGGTCAAATGATGTTGAATCTTCAACATTGTTGACTAAATGAAAAAAGAACGAACGCAACGAAAAAATTACAGTGGAAATTTATTCATAAACAAACATAATTCATTCTCGGTAAGATAGCAAAATGTGACGACGCATAAAAAGTGTTGTATTTGTTTTCTTTGAAATACTGACGTAGTGACTGTATTAAATTCCATTGAACGTGAAGCTGTGTATTTACAAATAAGTCTAAAAATAAATGTGTTTGTGTTCTATGAATGGTATAGACAGTAAATGGATGATAAAACTTCAACGAACGTCGCAGTGAGAATAAAATATTGTATCAATTTACACAGGCATTGAACGAGAATCTCGCAAACAAGTCACTGATTTGACCGTTTTAAGCACTCAGAATAATGCCACTCCGAGATCGCAAATATAAATGTAATAAAATAGTGTGCCAAGCAGAGTACTGTGCACACATGTATACAATAATGAGGAAGATACCCATGTAAAACTACCTTGTGCTCCATTTAATGACTCGAATAAAATTATCGGGAGAGAAGTAAATTTGCATTGCATTCACTAAACAGTGTTAATCTTACATGAAACACTGACATGTATCAACACTTACATGTACATACACGCGCGGGCGCACACACTTATACACATACGCGCGCGCGCGAACATGTGCACACGAGATGAATTTTTAAGATAGTTATTAATCATCCTACAAAGTATAATTATTCCTCAATGCTGATTACAGACGGTTCTTCAACTTTGACGATTAGTGGACTCTTTCCATCCGGAAGTTGGGGAGGATATTCCTCAAAGATAAACTTCAGCTTGCAAATGGCAGTGGTGCCATCTTTGAACGTGACCACCTGCAACACACAATAATACAATACAGAACACTACAATGCAGTAGGCCTGCAGCACGATGTCGTTCAATGCAATACAAAGCGACGCAGTGTAAGATTGCAATGCACTCATAAAACGGACAACACCATGCAATTGATTTCAATGTATGGAATGCAATGTTGTTCGATTAATAAAACGTAAGGTACAACGCAACTGTGTACAATTTCATACAATGCCAAGCATTTCATTGCACACAAGGATAGGATTTCGCACGGTACTTTTTTTGCACAATTGTCCACAGCATCATGGCTATTCTATGCGAAACAATGAATAAAGTTCTTTGAAAGCAAAGCTCATCAACAGTAACGTACGGCTAGAGCCGCCCGATGCTCCCTCGTCATCTGGAACCCCTGGCCGCTCGGCATTCGGGGCTTGCTCCACAAGGAGTTGGTAGCCACGCAGCAGATGAAACAATGTCAACAGGAACCTATTGATTTATACTTTTATAACAGATTTGCATCTCTTGCCCAATCGAGTTTCGACAGCATAATGACAGAAGTACAAGAAAAAACCCGACAGCTAAATTATCACAGCCAAAAGAAGACTGCATGGTGTCAGTGAGGAAGTAAAAAATTTCCTGGATTAATCAGTCAAATTAAACGTTTCGGACGTACGTTAGTTCTTCAGTTCTCATCAAAACAGGAGTCCTTTTCTCGCCACTGACACCTTGAAGTCTCGTGTCTATGACAGAGCTGTTGGATTAACTGCGGTTACCTTGCCATGGAAACCGTGCAGATGGCGGAAGGTAGAATCGCCTGAACCGATCACTCGCCCAGCCTGTCTGTCCCCTTCCATTCGGCTGAGCTGCCGTACTCTGGCATAGGTAAACTCCAACGAAGAAATCCATTCCCCTTCGAATATGAACACGTTGGGTATGAAGTCGTCCTCGTGTTGGGATTGGTACTGGGATACTAAGACGGATGTGACGTCACCTGCGGAAATGCACTGAGAGTGTTGTCCCTTGCCGTAGGTGACCTGCAGCCCACTGAGCATCTGTGTGTCATTCCTGGTGCAAACACTGAGTTCCGTTAGTCTTTGGTGGGGAAGACGGGGCACGATGCAGAAGCTGTTCATAAACGAGACGAGTCAAAGAACAGGCGGCTCGTTTTTATAGGCATTTCGTATACGTTTTACACAGTAGAGATCAGTTCATGATGACTGCACGGATGAGAAATCAAATTTGGTTTTTAGGTGCAAGTGAAACGTTATACTCTAGCCAAAAAGATAAACGTACTCGTATTGAAGGGCAGCGGTGGTTAAAACAGCACACACTCCCTACCTGAAGTGGAAGCAATAGCAGCAGGTTCCTGAGGTGAAACCTCGAAAGCAGTTTTTAGTTGTGGAATGAGAGAGATGCAGAAAAGATGAGAGACAGACACACATCCAAATCCAGATTCACACACTCAGATAAGCAGGAAAACGCAAACAAACGTAGGCAGACATGGGCAGGTGGGCAGGCAGACCTAATGACGGGCGCAGAAATGTACACGCACTCTCCCCCCCTCCCTCCTCCCCCCCCCCCCTCTCTCTCTCTCTCTCTCTCTCTCTCTCTCTCTCTCTCTCTCTCACACACACACACACACACACACACACACACACACACACACACACACACACGAGAGGCAAAGACGAGAGGCGGAGAAAAGAACGAAACTGAAGAGACTCGAGGAGGGAAACCCGTGTAGAATCAGCACATGGCACTCACTCTGACCTGTTCTCTATTTCCTCGTCAACACCGGGGCCAAAGGGTGGACTCATCTTCACTTGGGTCGTAGTCCACGCTCGACACTCTGGCTTGATCCTGCTCTCAGCACAGAGACGTTCTTCCAGATTCCTTTTGAAAGTAGTCTGCTGTTCCACTGCGCATTTCTCAAGTTCGTCTCGAGGTAAATGTTCCAACTGAAGATTCAACAGTGCGGGTAAGGCCCAGCTATCCTGCGCTTTCTGGGCCTTGCTGAAGTATCTGGAATGAGATAAATTGAGTTTTTACCATCAGCCTTTGTAGGCTATTCAAGGCCATTCATTGCAAAGTCACTAGGACTGGTTAGGGTAAGGGCAAGTCGTCTGTATTTTCCCTAGTTCTTCGCCTTCTACGAATCGCGGAGAGAGACGCGGTGGGTTTATTTTTAACCCAACCCACAGGGGTTGAAGTATTTGAAGAGTAATGACGTCAGAAGTGGCTACTCTTTGATGTTTGATGTTGTGTTTCAAAATCTTAAAATGTAATTTCTATAACTTTAATTTTCATCCAGAATGTATGCGCATAGACTTGTATGTGAGCACGCACACAAACCCCATCTCAATCATAAATATGTTCTGTATGAATGTTATGCAACTGTCAGAAATGAGATTATATATCATCACGATGATAACTTGGAGGTACAGGCAGGTATCCCTCGTTTACAGACGGAAGATGTATTCTTTGCCAAACTGACGAAGGGCTTCGCCCGAAACGCTTGATCAATCATTACACCAAGGATTTTTTTAACCTCCAAGCGATCCTCTGTGCGCGCACGTGTGTGTGTGTGTGTGTGCGCGCGCACGCGCGCGCACGCGCGTGTGTGCGTGTTTATGTGTGCGCGCGCGGGCGTGTGTGCGTGCGTGTGTATGCGTGTGCGTGTGTGCCGTGTGTTTATATATGTGAGCGGGGGCGCGCGCGAGTGTGTTTTGTGTGTTTATGGGTGTTTTTGTGTGTGAATGTGTGGTTGTGTGTGTGTGTGAGTGTGTGTGTGTGTGTGTGTGTGTGTGTGTGTGTGTGTGTGTGTGTGTGTGTGTGTGTGTGTGTGTGTGTGTGTTTTGGAGGTCCTCGGAAATCCAGTGGTCCATCTTTCGCCTGCCAGCCAGACATAAGATTAGGTCAAGCTATCAGTGCGCTCGAATGTAAAACTAATGACAAAAAGTATTACAATATATATCATTCGTCGCAGAGGATATCAGTCAGAATAACTGCATTCCAAACGAACCGAGGAAGCATGCGGAGAAGGTAGAGTTTCCTCTTTTTAGCAGTGAGGGGCAAGCCTGCTTTAAAGACAACCAGTCTGTCTTCTCGGAGCCAGTGGATCAGCTGGGCAGGCGGCAGGCACAGGAACTGGCGTTCGCGGACGTACGTCATGCCCTTGATGCGCGTCTGGCTGTCCACCCTGAGTCCGTCCAGCCCCAGTCTGCAAAAAATACTCCTCATATATGAGGTTATCTAGTCTTCATCTGCACAATACAATTATTCATGCAAAGGTCCATCATAAATTGCATTTTTGTGATTAAATATGTCTTGAGACAATTGCAATGAGATGCACAATTTTCACTCGCAAGGAGTCTCACCAAGTTTGTTTCTCAAATACGTTGCTTAGGGGCATTGCGTGCATGATGTAGAATAAATCGCACACAGCAAAACCACGAAAAAAGAACACGGGAAAACGTGACCAAGGACACGAACAAGCACATTTTACAAAAGCTTCTGCAGCAATCTCTACACGGTCCTTCCACAAAAGTTATAAAAGACCAGTTTAAAATCTGGCAGTGAGTTCAGACTTGATTTGTTGCTAGTTCCTAGGTACGAAACGTTCACTCGAAAAGTGGTCACACATACCTCCACCATACTTATTTTGGAGGTCATGGGTGCTCGTCAGGACTGCCGCATTACCATAAAGGCGAAAGGTAAAGTTGTGGTTTTACATAGCGACTTATAACCGATGATTAGAGCTCAAATCGCTTTACACTTTACGGTCACACTTGTCTGACGCAACGCAAGACCCATCTCCTCGTAGGAGACAACGCAAGCTAAAGCAGCATTTTAATGACGTGATTAATGTTGATGCCCTGAAGCACTTTCAGAAACAATTAACAATGAAGTACATTATCATGGCAATTGCATGTGACAGTATTGAACGAGCAAGCATACGTGAGAGAGAGATACTAACTCAGAAACACTTGACTACGAGTTACATTGCCACGACAGTTGCTTGCGAGCCGAGTTTCAGCGCCGTCTCAAGGACGGACATCACGTTGGTCTTGTTGAACTTCAGGAAGCCAGTCCGGGCGAAGTTGACCAAGACGCGAAAATGGACAGGTCTATCCCCTCTGCTCTTAGCTCCGCAGGGTTCTCGACGTCTTCGCGCAACAGCTGGCCGAAGTAGCCGAAGACAATTTCCAGCAGGGAGACGTCTGTTTTCGATGTGGAAGGCGTCCCCTTTAGAATGTCCTTTATGGCCATCGCCATGGCATCCCAATACTTCTGCACGGAGGGTCTGGCCAGGCCTGGCTGGGGCGCTTGTGTCTTTTCGTCCTTCGTCCTCTGCAACGGATGACCACATGGGTGGGTAATATATAGACAGATAAATCGACTGATGATGGCTTGTGGATGTGTGCACCATGCGGCTGGAGATGCTCCATGCCCTCATCAGCTGGAACCCCTGGCTGCCGGGCTGTTGGAATCTACTCTAGTAGCTTTCTCACAATTGTGGATAAATAAATGGACGATAGACGAACAAAGAGATGGACGGGTATGTGGATGGATGGATGGATGGATGGGTATGTGGATGGATGGATGGGTGGGATGGATGGATGGGTGGGTGGATGGATGGATGGGTGGGTGCTTGCATGGATGGGTGGGTAAATGGGTGGGTGGATGGGTGGGTGGGTGGATGAGTAGATGTACGGATGAAGAGGTGAATGAAACAGACAACATCCTGTGGTTAATTGAGGAATGAACAAATTGCCTTTGCCCCAATTACTCACTTTCTGTTATCTGAAAAGTATCGCTATTATATTATGAACAGAAACTAAATGCTATTCTAAACTCTTCAGGAAGCATTTTTTGTCGATGCTGATTCCATAATGGCGAGTGGTGAAATGCATTCACTGCCCTCACAGGCGTCTGTCGTGCCTGTGGATGTCACGTGATGCACCCTCACAAAAGTTGTCAACTCCTCATGGCTGTTCAGTAATGCAAGATATTCGTTGTCACCACTTCCCTTCAATCTCTTGGAATAAATGAATGAATGAATGAATGAATGAATGAATGAATGAATGAATGAATGAATGAATGAATGAATGAATGAATGAAGTAAGTTTTACGGCTTATCCTTTATAGACTATGTAAAACCATCGATCACAAAAAGCACTAAGTTGCTAAGAGT
>JAWQFJ010000253.1:271422-288922 GCA_034096865.1 Theodoxus fluviatilis | reverse complement strand
TGTTTACGCGCGTGTGAGTGGGTGTTTTTGTGTGTGCATGTGTGTGTGCATGTGTGTGTGTGTGGGTGCGTTTGTGTGCGTGTGCGTGTGTACGTTTATGCGTATGTGGGCATGTGTATGCACGTTTGTGTGTGTGTGTGTGTGTTTGTGTGCGTGCCTGTTTTGGTGTGTGCATGTGTGTGCTTGCATGCATATGAGTTTTGTATGTGCGCACGTGTGTACCTGCAAGATGCAACATTGTCTTCACGTTGCCCCTTGTAAACCAAAATCGTTCGTTGTACCAATTGTCTTCAAAGCACAAGCGATAAAACTGTTTATATGATACCGATATAGACAACCAACACACCAGGAACAGTCCCTGTATGTCTCCAGACCGGCCTTGACCTGAGGCAGGGGGCCACGGAAAGGTCACATTCTCCTGCATTGACATCGGGAGGTGGTTCAGTGGTGAGTGCATTTTCCAGACAGATGCCTGCCTGGCGCTGCCCAACCTTGGCCGTACCAATGCAGTGGCTTGTACTCACAGCACCAAGCCAGCACACCAGTGAGCATCCACGTAGCTTTCCCTGTGGCCAGCACACCAGTGAGCATCCACGTAGCTTTCCCTGTGGCCAGCACACCAGTGAGCATCCACGTAGCTTTCCCTGTGGCCAGCACACCAGTGAGCATCCACGTAGCTCTCCCTGTGGCCAGCACACCAGTGAGCATCCACGTAGCTTTCCCTGTGGTCGTCTGCTTCCAATGCCACCGGTGTTTCTCGTTTTACAGTGAGTAATAATACTCCCAGGGTCACCTGAAGAAATAGAGCGTAGCTATAGCAACGCTGTATGAAAAACTGCATCACATAACAACACAATCGGATTGCTGCGATTTACCTGGGGCAGTGGACCTATATGTATCTTCCGTAAACGAATTAAATTCCTGAGAAATTCCATATCGAGACGGTTGACAATAAGAATTGTGAAGTCCCTGTCATGTATGTGAATGGACCAGGATGTGTTTAACAGTCTTTACATTTCGTAGCTACGTTCAGTGTTTTCTTTGTAGAATTATACACATTTTCCATCTTTTCGTTTGTTACTTCTTCATTTATTTCAACATTTTCCATTCCATTTAAACGGTATATTTCTTTTGGATTATTCCGGTTAATCATTCAAGCTGATTTTTTTGTGCTGCTTCTCATGAATGCAATTACATTTTCCTCCTCTAAATCATCCTCTTAAAATACTTCTTCTCTCGGTTTGTTTGCTTAAAATTCATTATTCTGGTTCAAACACACATACAGACACACACACGCGCGTGCGAGTGCACACACACACGAGCGCGCGCGCACACACATACAAACACACACACATGTATGCACGCACACGCACACGCTCACATGCACGCACGCACACATTCAAGCACGCACACACACACATGTATACGTTAATATGCATTAATCCCACACACACACACTCACACGCATACTCTCACATAAAAAGTATACGTGTGAACAAGCACAGGTGAAATGCAATTTTCTCAACCACTTCCGCATTTATTTTCTTGTCACATGCTTTATCGTTATATCTTTAAACAGTCCATCTTCTTCACGTTGTGCTTATAGTGGACAGGTCTTCCGTTGTTCATAACTGTGTTTTGTAGTCTGTTGTGTGCTTTTTTTCGTCCACACCGCCATAGGATATCAGGCTGTGCTCCTGTCAGCAGAGCCAGAAGTGACATTATAGTGCTCTCCCCTTGCCCTTTTGCTTGACCTTTGACCTCACGGCTTGAACTAGGGGACATGACCAAATTCCACCACCGCCTGACGACCTTCCTAGCCTCTTCTTCATGTACACCTACTCAACCTCTGACCTTTTCCCTCCGACCACGCTGCCGCACTCTAGAAAGGGTTGCGTTTGACGTGTTGACTATTTTTGTGAGTCCAGTCTGGTCATTGTCCTTTTTTACTCTGACCTCTACGAGATGCACTCGCCATTAAAACTAGCAGCAAGTCAGCAGTCTTCTGCTTCAAGGTTGACAAGTGACATGCGACCATGACGGTTACAAACCCCCATTTCTTTCAATTGTATACAATGATTAATGAGGTATGTGCTGCCTCCTTCAGTTCATCAAATGCCCTCTTAAAACTTCCATGAATGATGAAAGAATCTAGTATGACACTAATGATACATCCGCGTCTCTCAGCTTGTTTGTGATAGCATCCACTCTTATAATATGTCAATTATTGTAACCAATCCTTCTAAAGCGGTTCGGTCTGATAATTTGGTAACATCCTTAAGATAGAGTAAGATTTGCATAATTGGGGGGTCAAGACAAGAAATTCGATACTTTACATGATTCAGAAAGCTGAACCATTACTGAATGTACGTTATGAGTTGTAGTGTTTACATCCGCCGATGAGAAGTTATTTCTGGCGTCTTCAGGAAGAACGTCGAATCTTTCTTGTGCAAAAAATGAGTCTACTTGCCTAATATCCATCTCGCCAATATGATAAATCCGCTTTACTTTTAAAGAAAAAGAAGATTCCATATAGCGTTTGTTGTCACTGTAAGTGGGAGTTTTTACCTGCACTCATAGTGCACTTTCATTGAATATTGAAGATCTTTTGAAAGAAAAATAAATTAAATGTCTCGTTTTCAGTCAACTTTACTTGCTTGCATCTCCACACTTAAATTGTCGTGTGTTTTTTATGACTGCTTGCTGTACGTACGTAAATTAACATGCTGAATCATCAACCCCTGCACATATCAGCGTGACGTTGGTGCCGTTGTGAGGGGACTTTCTTGCATTTTCTGATGATACACCACTCGGGTGTCGGGCTGACTCAGTATGGGAGGGTCGGCCACGAGCGTCTTGTACAGTTAGTTCAGTTGAAAATGCATCCACGCTTTCTTGGCTCCCTTCATTTACTTCGTTACTTCCATGCGCATTGGTTCACTCATTGCACACGCGTCTTCTCGTTCTCTCAACCTTAATCAAATTCAAAACCTGACTTTAATAGTTTCACTTACATTCATAACACCTGTTTCTCTGCTGATTTTCTTATCGCGCTTTTCTTGCAATGGATCTACGTATATCACTTGATCTCAATTTCCTCCACATTTCCTTCAAGAGATTATCACCCCCAAACATATGGCACTTGTTTCAGGCGATGAGACTGTGAGCAGCTCATGCGGGGACTCTGGAGAAGGCGCGACTCTCCGATAGCGCGGATCTGTTTGTTGTCGTGTAAATGCCTAAGATCCCTGGACCGCTGTGCGCCGCTTGTTTATGATGCTGCCGTCCCTTCCTATCTGTTCCTGCTGTTCTCCTGGCTGCCTTTGGTGCCCGTTGGCTCTCATCGGGGTGGAAACTCTCCTCGATTTGTGGCCTGGCGCTAATACGGGTAGATAGGTTGGGCGGGAAAGGGCGTTGCAGGGCATTAGGCCTATCAGCTCGTAGTTTTCCTCGGCCTTACCCCCAGCTGTCGGCCCACACACATCCTGACACCTTGACGACATGCACAGTAAAATATGGAGCCCGGCGTGCCGCAAGAGACGAGTCAGAAGCGAGGAGCGCACACAGACACAGTTCCACTTTGACGGCAGAAGACGGCTTTGATGACTGCTTTGCCTTCAGATATCCAGATTTGTGAGAAGAACATTTTGGACCCTAACAAATTGTCAGGGCTGGCTCTCTTATGTAACAATGAGATGATAGATAGATAGATAGATAGATAGATAGATAGATAGATAGATAGATAGATAGATAGATAGATAGATAGATAGATAGATAGATAGATAGATAGATAGATAGATAGATAGATAGATAGATAGATAGGTAGGTAGGTAGGTAGGTAGGTAGGTAGGTAGGTAGGTAGGTAGGTAGGTAGGTAGGTAGGTAGGTAGGTAGGTAGGTAGGTAGGTAGGATGGATGGTAGGTAGGTATGGTAGGTAGGTAGGATGAGGTAGGTAGGTAGGTATGGTAGGTAGGTAGGTATGGTAGGTAGGTAGGTAGGATGGTAGGTATGGTAGGATAGGTAGGTAGGTAGGTATGATAGGATAGATAGATAGATAGATGAGATAGATAGATAGATAGATGGACAGGATAGATAGATAGATGGATAGATAGATAGATAGATAGATAGATAGATAGATAGATAGATAGATAGATAGATAGATAGATAGATAGATAGATAGATAGATAGATAGATAGATAGATAGATAGATAGAGAGAGAGAGACAGAGACAGAGAGAGAGACAGACAGACAGACAGATAGACAGATAGATAGATAGATAGATAGATAGATAGATAGATAGATAGATAGATAGATAGATAGATAGATAGATAGATAGATAGATAGATAGATAGATAGATAGATAGATAGATAGATAGATAGATAGATAGATAGATAGATAGATAGATAGATAGATAGATAGATAGATAGATAGATAGATAGATAGATAGATAGATAGATAGATAGATAGAGATAGATAGATAGATAGATAGATAGATAGATAGATAGATAGATAGATAGATAGATAGATAGATAGATAGATAGATAGATAGATAGATAGATAGATAGATAGATAGATAGATAGATAGATAGATAGATAGATAGATAGATAGATAGATAGATAGATAGATAGAGAGAGAGAGAGAGAGAAAGAGAGAGATAGTTAAAGCCGTCAAATGAAGAGAGTCACACCTGGGAAACATGGCGCCATCGTACAGAGACATATTGAACATATTCCTACCAAATAATAGCAGTTGCTACATCCCCTAAGAGTCATTCAATATGTATCATATTTACCTTACGTCATTCCTGATGCATTACTTGAACGTTCGTTTTCTCTAAGTTTTAAATCTTAAGAAATAACTGTGGCGAGATAACCCCTCCCCCTTGGATTAAGTTATTTACTTCTTTATGATTAACCTATTATGTTATAGAGATTTATTATGGCTCCGCCGGCCATAGATGATAGAGAATTATTATGGCTCTGCCAGCCATAGTTTAGTGGAACATTCCATGCCCGTGTTCGCGGGAAAGAGTGTTTCCATTGGTTGGAAGAGAGAACTACACTGGAGGCTTTGCGAGGGAAGGGCCTCGTCTTAAATGGGGTCCTGCGATTGGCTGGAGAATGGCAGAGTTCGATCACGTCGGTGCGGAAGGTATATATATCTCCCTGAAAACCGGCGCCCAGCGTCGGCGAAAACAACATCTCTAGATCTACCGCCCCGCCGATGATGGCGTCACCCTCCACGCCAGAGTTACGTCATTCCTCAGAAGACGCCGATGATAGCGTCACCCTCCACGCCAGAGTTAAGTAGTCTCTCGTCTGAAGAAAAAGAAAAGAACGCCGAGCCGTCTTCTCTCGTCTGAAGAATACCGACGCTCGAAAAAGCAGCCTTTATGAGTACAATTTGTAATGCTAGTGAAAGGTGTTTTTGAAAGAATACAATTGCTATCCCCCTTCCCCTTCCCCCCTTTCTTCACGCCTGCGCCTACAGATCTGCTACGACGGTGATTGCTGACCGTTTGCTGTTGAACCACGATTGACACGCAGCTCGCATTTGCAAGCGACAGCCGGAACAGGAGCGTGGGGACTCGGACAGATTATTTTTGATCGACTGGCGGGCCATTGATTGATTGAGTATATTTATTGTTTCTGCATGATTATCCCTCGCGCTAACCTTATTCATTCCCAGATCACCTTGGTATTGTAATTAAAGAGCTTTTGACATTTGACCTATGACATCACCGTCTTCCTGTCTTGTTCGTGTTTGATGGAATGATCGTGTGAGAGAGTGTTACGAGTGAGCCGAGTGAATTCTCCTAGACATTTGACCTTTCAGTGAATCGTTGTAAAACGAGCAAAGTCCGGCTCGTAACAATAACCTTTGTCTTGTCTCTTGTTACTCTGTGTTTGTTACTTTCAAAAGCCACCTACATTGTTGTTCTCTTTAACTGGGGTGTATGTGAGGTGCAATATACCTTTTTCTGAGATGTATATGTTACCGGAAACAAGCGGAGCCAGGAATTACGCGTAATCCCTAAGCGTTTTAGTGAATACACGTAATAACTGTTTCACTCGGGGATTACGCGTAACCACTGAAATTTCCAGTGATTACGCGAAATTCCTGAAAAACGACCCTAGTTATTACGCGTAATCCCTGACACTCTGATGCCGTGTACTTTAATGTATTCTTGCATTTTTAATGCATTTTTTAAATGTTGGTTTTGTAGTGCCTGAAAATATGTTTCACAAATAAATAATTGTGTTTTGAAATGTTGATCTGGTATTGCAAATACATCATATTGCTTTTGTAGTGCTGAATCTTAAATGTGTTTCCTTTCTCTCTCCATGCGACCAATGCAAACAAAGGCTGGCAGCATACAGATGATACAGAATTTTATTAGTTCAGAATTTTATTAGTTTATTAGTTTATTAAATATTAGTTTAAAAAACATAGGGTAAAATGCTCAGTTTAAAAGCATCGAAAGTTTTGATTCAAAAACAATTCTGAAAAAAATCCTGGTGGTAAGGAACGTTTGCACTACATTGTCACTTGTTGAAACAATTAAGGCTGCTATGGCAGCGTGAGTTGCACTTAAGCCCTGCTTCAAAGCATCTGCATCGCCTTGTCTGACACTTTTTGGAGCCAGTGCAGTTGCATCTTGTGAAGCCTTGCCCACCCGAAGCCGACTGAGAAATGATCGCCGAGCGCAGTGAAACTGTTTTTGACTCACATGCGAAGCAAAAGTGAGTCTATGTACTGAGCCGTGTCGTCCGTCCGTCCGGGCGTCCGTCCGTCCGGGCGTCCGGGCGTCCGTAAAAAACTTAAACGTTGGATTTTTCTCGGAGACTATTAAGTCTATCAACACCAAATGTGGCATGATGGTGTATGAGACCTTAGCTACAAGTGGTATATAGGTCAAAGCAAGCCCTATCTTTTGATACCAGTTTGGGTGACCTTGCTTTAAGGTCAAGGTCACAGGAGCTCTTCAAAGTTGGATTGTATACATATTTTGAAGTGACCTTGACCCTGAACTATGGAAGATAACTGTTTCAAACTTAATAATTATGTGGGGCACATGTTATACTTTCATCATGAGACACATTTGTTTACATATCATCAAGGTCAAGGTCACTTTGACCCTTATGAAATGTGACCAAAATGGGGTAGTGAACCACTAAAAGTGACTATATCTCATGGTAGAAAGTGCCAATAAGCACCATTGTGCTTCCTATGTCTTGAATTAACAGCTTTGTGTTGCATGACCTTGGATGACCTTGACCTTGGGTCAAGGTCACATGTGTTTTTTCAGTGTTGATGTCGTCAGTGTGCAGAAGGCGCTGAGGGCAGAGATCGAACTGGTTTCTGGAATACAGACTACTGAGAATACCAGCTTTAACGGCTATCGTGTATTGGTAGGTGTCTTCTCGTTTGTCAATTATGATACCATGAATATTTCTGGCATCACCTCTCCCACGATCGACCTGAGGAATCGGCACGGCAACATTGTCTCCCGGTTGGCCAGCCTTCAGATCTATGCGACTTCTTTTCACCATCCTTTCTGCTTAAGAAGCTTGAGCATCGACTGCTGCACGACGACGCTTTTTGATTGCTTTGATGTTTTCTGCAACCGTGTGGCTTTCATCAGAAGAAACAGGGCTGTCAATTGCAACATCGTTGGCAGTGTGGTTGTCAGGGTTTATTGTTTGTGCTGAGACTTGCTGACTTGTCACATTGTCAACAGTGTAATCAGAATCTTCTGTTGGCCTGACTGGTGCGTAAGCAAGAAGATCCTCCTCAGTCTCCATCCTAGCAATCACTTCCTGCGGTAAAGACGAACTAGTAAGCCCGACACGAACATCACAGCCAAGCATCGCAGAGTACTGGGAACACATTATGCCAGAATGGAGAGCACGGTTTTTCTGAAACTGAACAAACTTGATGCCTGTGGGCCAGTCTTGTGAGTCGTTGTTACTAAAACCCTTAGGGATTACGCGTAATTCCTGGCTCCGCTTGTTTCCGGTAACATATATAAATATCACATTCAAGCAGAACGTGTTTTTCTTCCGCCATAGTTACAAATTGGACAAGTATTTTTTTTCTTGGGACTGTACTATTGGTTAATTCTTAGACCATTCATCTCCAGTCCGAAGCTGAAGAAAGTAATTTGAAACTTTTAGATGTTAAGAATACCGAAACATTTCTCCTTCCCAAATATACCTTTAAAGGTAAAATACCATACAAATCTTTCACAGCTATGGTTACGTACCTGCCATTATAAATGGTAGCAGTCTTGTAGTCTTTGTCTCAATTGTTTCATAAAGCAACTTTAGTCCCGAATCCTGTATTCAACCAGATATGTGCATGACAAAGATTGCCCCCCCCCCCCCCCCAAAAAAAAAATTATTCTACCATGTTACAGGGCCAGTTCGTAATGTCTGGAATGCGTGAGTTAACTTACATACCAAATGTTTGTCTCGGTAACCTATTTGGGAATATTTGCAACAGTGTGAGCCAGTATTTAATTGCTTTTTACAGTACTATTGACTGTTAATGGGTATTCACCCAGCTCACCATACGCAAAGTGATTATGTGTTCTTTGTATCCAACCCCACGCATTTCGAGCACTCAAACGCATGGACCTTTAAAACTACTTGCATTTGAAGACCCCATCATTCAGCCTCGTACAACAAAGAGAACTGCTCCTTCGACTCGAAATGTCCCGAGTGTACCTTGGGGCTTGTGTTGCGGAGTAATCATACCGTTCAAATAATCTGGACTATCTTCTGTTTGGTTTCACCGGTAGCTTCTTCCCTAAAAGCACTCTTTGATAGCTAAGTATTGAAAATGTAACCAATGTATTTATATATATTGACTATATCTAATATTTTGTAATTCAATTACCATGTTTCACCATCTATTAGGTGACCATCTCGCCTAAAAAACAACACTTTGGTCTTATCGATGCTAACTTGAAGGCCAATGATTTCCGATACTCATGCGAGAGAGTCTATCTGATTGTGCAGCCCAGTTGCTGTGGCGGATGACAGAGCGATATCGCCAGCAAAGAATAAAGCCAACAGCCAAGTCGCGCCTGGCGCCACCTGGAACCCATGCTTCCCATGCCGTAGAACACAGTCAGCCACTGTTGACTTATATGACAAAAAGGGAAGTGCTCTCTCTGGCTCCTTGATTCACGTCAGTTATGCGCAAAAAGAAGTAGGAAATATGGTGGTTCCAAAGAACACGGAATTCTACGTTTTAACACATTGCTTTTAGCGTAAAATTTTCTCGTCAATTCAAGCGTGATACTTAAACAATTGGTTAGAAGTAGAAAACGAAATTAGTGTAGAACAGCTGGATTTCGACCAGTTCAGAGTGCAGATATGGTGAACCTTACACGATTCCATGAAGACAGTTCCTAAATTATTGACCATTAGGTCTTTTTGCGATGATGACTGACACACGCAATATATATTGTAATTTACTTCGAGTCCATTATCTTTCTCAGGATCATTACCCAGCCACGAACCACTCAACCTGGCATTTAAATCTTGACTAATAATGACTTTGGGAAACATTCTTTCAGCACTATATATCTTCTCGCAGGTACAGACTACAGGCTGTGTTTGTACCTACATACTTAGGCGAATCGGGCGGTAGAACATATACAAATATAACAAGTACAGGCTTTATGGCATTGTATACGGATAACCAATGTGTCGTCATACTGCATCTAAACCCTTGAGACACGGCAAGGTGTTTGCGCACGGGAGCAGTCACCTCACCAAACCTTCTTCCTTGCACCAATAGTTTTATGCCGGGATGATGGAATAGGATATAATCACCTGAATAAACTGAAAAGTATCGTTTGTAAAAGTTTCTACATAACAAAAACTGTCAAATGCATACACAGAGTCCAGGTACCCAGGTTCACTTCATCGAGCTGCTAGGCCACATTTGATCCAGAGTAATGCTGTAGTTTTCTGTCGCTGACCTGGATGCCTGCAGGCTGTCACAAAAACCACGCCTGTGACCCGAAGATACGTCATTCCTAGATCTATTCACAGAAAGCAAGAGATGTTAGCCACCCCATCCAGTTCTAGCAGAGTTCAGGGGGCGCCGTGACCTACCCAACCAGACTGATGGTGGACACATGTTGTTTGTCCCCGTTTTCAAGTCTTCAGGAGGCACCACATCTTTAACACGTAGCTCCTTTCGAGTTAGTAGGAAATCAGTTTCTGTGTTCTGGAGTTCCCCAACTCTCGTTGAAGTGCTAATAGGATGATTCCCGCGGCCTGTCTTCGCCGATCCGATCTGCAGGCGCTGCAGAATACGCTATCGTAACTAGGTTTATTTAATGGAGCGTGTGTGTGTGTGTGTGTGTGTGTGTGTGTGTGTGTGTGTGTGTGTGTGTGTGTGTGTGTGAGTCAGAGAGAGAGAGAGACAGACGAGACAGACAGACAGACAGACAGACAGACAGACAGACAGACAGACAGACAGACAGACAGACAGACAGACAGACAGACAGACAGACACAGGCAGGGACACCGACCGACCGACTGACCAGCCCGACCAACCCGACCGACCAGACCGACCAGACCGACCGACCGACCCACCCACCCATCCACCCACAGACATACATACAGACAGACACATAGATAGACAGACAGACACAAAAACAGACAGACAGACAGACAGACAGAGATATAGAGATATATAGATAGAGACAGATAGATAGGGAGAGAGACAGATAGATAAGGAGAGAGACAGATAGATAGACAGACAGAGAGACAGATAGATAGATAGATAGATAGATAGATAGATAGATAGATAGATATATAGATAGATAGATAGATAGATAGAGAGATAGATAGATAGATAGATAGATAGATAGATAGATAGATAGATAGATAGATAGAGAGATAGATAGATAGATAGATAGATAGATAGATAGATAGATAGATAGATAGATAGATAGATAGATAGATAGATAGATAGATAGATAGATAGATAGATAGATAGATAGATAGATAGATAGATAGATAGATAGATAGATAGATAGATAGATAGATAGATAGAGATAGATAGAGAGAGAGGAGGGGGGAGGAGAGAGGGGGGGAGGAGAGATGGAGGGAGAGACAGAGACAGACACTGAGAGAGAGAGAGAGAGAGAGAGACAGACAGAGAAAGAGATAGAGAGGGAGAGAGGTGTTGTTTCGAAGTATTGCACGTTGAAAAAGGGCAGTTTGCATGCATCATGAAATCTTTGCAGCCGTTTCGAGTAAACAAGCATTAGTAAACATTCTCGCATAGGGCACGCCGCGGCAGCAATCGCCAAGTGCTCCAGTTGGTTTTTACGTCGGTGGCTGCCTCTGATGAGTTACTATGTCACGTAACTGTGCTTCCTTCTGCTCTGTAACACTGCCGTGATAGAAACTGCTTGATCTTTTCGAGCTTCCGTTTGCACTGGGTACCTCTTGACATCCTCGAAAGACTTCACACCGAATGAGAAGCAGAACACCGAGGGTATATAAGAATGTCGTAACCTGTTGGATTAAATATCTCACGAATAATATTTTCGGAAAGTGAATGGGATTTTTCGTTTAAGCATTTCATAATAGTTACAGATATACTTTTCGTCCGCGTAGTTTGATCAAATGGCTATTTCTCGATGGATGATGCGTGCGTGTGTGCGTGCTTACGTGTGTGCGAGCGCATGTGTGCGTGCGTGCACGCTCGTTAGCGCGCACGCATATGTGCGTGTGCGTGCACATCCGGCATGTGCGGAATTCAAGCATTTAATCAATCGTGTCAGTCATATGCTTTTTCTTACACCAGTACTTTGTCTCATGTTTTAGAGATAGCTTCTATGAGATATCGTTACTGTCATATCAGCAAGACTATGCATCGACGCTGTCAAAGGCAGATGTTTAATTAATTTGGGTATTTCATGCATGTATGTACGGAAAGACATAAAGCACAGCAATAAATCAAGAGGAAAAAAAATTCTACTTTGTTTGCGCCCATGATGGATAAGCACGAAACGTTAATGTTGGACCACAACATGTTCTTTGTTTCAGGGAGAATATTAGATGGGTTTCTTCTTAACTGCAAACGTGTGTGACACATAGCGTTTATACAAAATTAGTATTAGACGCCGTGGGTCAACAATGGGATTTTTTGTCTGTGGTTCATACTTCATGACAAACGACTTCAAGAAGTCATTTGTAATCTAGCATTAATGTTTCCCGTTATCGTAAACAGTTCCTGTTTAAATGGTCATGTCAGTATGATACGCCTCATGACCGACGCTTTTTTTAGAGGTAATTAATGAGAAAAAATGAAACACACACACACTAAATCTGTATCATTTGGTGACTTTATTTGCTTGCTCTGTACAGAATTAAGTCATGGAACAATACATATCTAACCATCCATTTGCATAAAATAAATTCTGTCCTACATCTGCAAATGAGAATTTGTATTCTAAAACGTTATTATTTTTCATAAATCAAGGTTTGAATGCTTTAAAGCATACGCATTTATCTTTACCTAAAACGCCTTGAAGTTATTGCTTCATTCATTTTTAGAAAGGAATGGACCTCTCTGGTCAAGCAAAACTATTAGATGAAGAATACACTTTGTTCATCCACGGCTAAATCTACGCTGATACAGACGTAAAGGACACCACTTACGGATATGGCAACACTTCACAACAAAATACACGATATAATCCCCAGCTATACTTCAATGTAAGTAGTACGTCCAAGACCCACAAAAAGATGAGATATTATCTTGGCAAACTTTCTTTTCATCTTTCGTAATTGTGTATGGGTCTCTCTTTCGCTAAATATTACTCTAAACGGCGAGGTAACTTAGTACGTTGAAGGTGAAGGGAGTATTCCCATAATTTTTCATCAACGTGTCTAATGCTATTGATGCTAAGAGTAGCAGTGTTCTTTGACCACCTTGTCACGACTTAGGTTACCCGAATCGCTGTTTGTGTTTGCAGGACAACGAGAAAACTCAAGTCTCGTAGTCATTATCTACTCATCAGAAGCAACCAAATCAAATAGACAGAGGCTGCATTTATAGTAGAAAAGAATTCGCACCAATATCTGTTCTTAGTGCAGGTCATTACTGACTACAGATATTTTGCAACACTCTATATGACCAGAAATCAAGTAAAAACTTGTGTAGATAAATATGATGTCACTGTCAGCAACAACTTCATCTGTCGATTATCCTGTTGCAGTTGTTTTATCATGGAAAATGAGAGAAGAGATACACGGAATACAGCTGCAGTGGTGAGAGTATATTGATATCAGACGGCAGAGATGATCGCACTCTTTCCGTGAATACTATCGTAGTCAGGAGTGTACACCGCTAGAGTTTTTTAAAAAATAGTTTATTGAATTCCATGCATCAGCCTCTAGACCATGCTACGAGAAGGCATCTGACTTTGCAATATGTACAATTTTAATCACAGATGCCTATGAAACTGCTGCACATGACCACATACTTACAAAATGTTCTCAGAGAGAGACCATGACGACATTTGAAGGTATATTTCCAGATTTGGTTTAGTCTTCATGCACTGACACAACTTTATATTACATAGTGTGACATATCTAACTGTGTAAGTGTGATTACATCAAACATGTGCGACGTGCTTTAGATCTGAATACCTTGGGAAACAATTGAAACATTATTTACTCTGATGATGTTACATAAAGCACAGGTGATAATACATACGACTTTCAAAGTACCCCAAAAGTGACAAAAGCAGGATGCCGTATATCTTATTTCATCTCATGAAAAGCACGCACTTAGGAAACAACGTTCTTATGGACAGAATATCTGAGATTATGCTCTTCATGCTGCACGGTGTTCGATATAGCATGATCATGGGGTCTATGTACAACAGAAACGATTGCTTGACAAGTGGGAGGAAGGCATAGACGAAAGAGGCACTTTAGAGAGTTTACATCGGCGGATGTGCATGACTGCACGCATATGTCTGTGGGTGATTAAATGAGTGAGTGTATAAGTGAGTATGTGTGAGTGTATGTGTGTGTGTGTGTGTGTGTGTGTGTGTGTGTGCGCGCGTGTGTCTGTGTGAGTGTGTGTGTGTGAGAGAGAGAGAAAGAGAGAGAGAGAGAGAGAGAGAGAGAGAGAGAGAGAGAGAGAGAGAGAGAGAGAGGGGGGGATATGAGCAAGAAAGAGAAGTAAGTAAGAATGAGATTTTCATTTTGTAAAAACCCACATATACCCGAAATGACACCTATGAATATCACTAATGTAGTTAGGTAAAATACACCCGTTATTACGCTAGGTGAAATAATTCTATTAAAAAACTGTAATTGTCTTGTGACAGACAAATTCATTGATTAATCACTGGCCAAAAGAGTCATTCGGTTCTGCGTTTTCTGTCGTCTACTTCTCACTGAAACGCTGCACGTCAACGAACACGTACCCACATAAGTCAGAAAGCACACTGATTGACTACACACGTTCTTAGTCAGTCTGACAGAAGACTCGAATTCAACTCAAAATACGTATGTACAAACAATAAATAAATAACTTCTGAAAGGGAAATATCATCACGATAACGTCACTGGCAAGGACAGCCATTGGTGACTGTTCTGGCTCCCTTGGGATGTCTTCAGTGGGAGCCCGAGTGCTTTGTCTCGAGACTCCACGTCAGCCTCATTCGCGCACTGATACTGGGGTGGCAGTGTTTTGAGGCTAATGCCTACATCTGTGGAAAGGTAACAACGAACAGAATTCCTTTGGTCTCAACAGAAAGTCGGAGTCGTTTCTTTGCAGTATTTCATCGTTCAAATTACCCGGTTCAATATGGTGCAAATACATGTATAAGCAAAACTGTTTTTGTGTGACTGCAAGTTTCGTTTTAGGTGTGTTTTTTCTGTTTAAATTTCTTGCCACTTACCAGTGGAAAAGAGACCAAAGATCCGTGTCAAACCGTTCGGTGATTTTTATCATCTCTTAAAGCTAAAACGTCTGCAAAAGTAATATACCGTGTGTCGATGCTTAGTGAGTATCAGTGTTCCGCCAACAACCGCTATCTTCCCTCCTTTCCCATACACTTCTTCACGTTAGTTATCCAATCTCCTCTATGAAAGGCGGTCACTAAAGTGTTCGGTTACTATGTGAACCCACTGTAACAACGATATAACATAACAGACAACAACGTGGAATACAGTGTAAAACAGGCCTTTACAAAAATCAGAATGCAGTTATTTTCATAGCTGTAGGCGCATTCTGCATACATGAATATTGAACAGTAAACATCGCCTGTAGGATATGACAGATGTTACGGATAGTTTTACAAGTAAGCAGCTATAAATACAGAAATCTACATTTTACCATTTAAGATAGTTCAATGGTACGAAAATATTTCATCACGAAAACAACATCACTTACAAGTCTTAGTACGTGCGCTGTGTTTGAGGTATATCTGCAAAGAAGAGAAGTCAAAACATTGTTCAAATTTTTTCCCGGCAAGAAACTCCCGATATCATTCAAGTCCTCTGGGAATCTCGCCTCGACATCCATAGCGCATGTATGGCACCTTCTCTTCTCTTCCACGACACCCACATACATCTCCGTGGAAGCTGAAGGTTGGGTACTGTCAGGCAAGCGCGATATGTCTTCGACAATGGCAGCCGCCAAGCAAATCAACAACGCCTGTTAGTCCACCATGCCCCTTCGCAAGCCCCGACACACGTGGAGGGGATGGATGCGAGATTCAGAACAATGAATGTTTCATGGTCCAGGTTTGCACACCTTGCAGCCTGAGTGGAGGTGTGAAACCCGCCAAATGTTCCACAACATTCCACGTGCTCCCGCGGGAGTGCTCTCCCCTTAAGGCCCGTGGTCAGCGGGTGCTGATGGTGGGTTGCCATGGAAACACACGTGATTCAGGAGCCAGACCTTCTTCGAGCAGATGTTCAACGGCGGGTTCCAGCTCAGACTATATTTATATAGAGTGCTTTCCATGTTTTGTCTCCTTTTGATAATTAAAAAATGCTCTTCCTCTGCTGAATATCGTCCAGTCATAGACATGGTTATTTGACATCTTTACAATAGCACCGTTATTGTTAACAATTCTCGATCATCAAACGTAGATCCATTGCTGCCACTGATGGTGATAACTTTAGGCAATGGTTTTCAGTAATGTTGGAAACAAAGTGAATTCCTGAGAAAATATAATAATCTCGTCCATGAATATCGACTTTATTTACTTTATAAATGGTAGTGTGCTGTTGGACAAAAGAAATCTCATCCAACTACCCTTTCTTTTCTGGAGTGAACTGGAACGACAACGCCGAGTATAAGGATCAGCAGTATTGAACATGCACATAGGAAGGCCGCAATTTTCCACGAATGTTCCTCACTGCTGCTCGTTCGAAACCACGGAGGAGATTTTAATGTCACGACACCACGACCACAAGCGGCGTGCAGAACTCTCAACCACAAGATGCAGTACCAGCTGCCTGTGCGTTTTGTCAGACGTGTTGCGCAGCAGCTGACACACTGTTCAGTGCAGGTCCGAGTGCGGTCCCCGTGATGTTCGGACGTCTCTGCCACGCAGTGGCAATAAGCCAACAACATAGCGCTAGCTGGTTAGGGCCAGCCACGCTTGAAAGCACCAGCACTCTTTGTGTGGCTTTTGTGTGGACCACAACTAGCGTGTAGGCAGAGAGAAGCTTGTGCTCTGAAGAGTTCTGTGTCCTATTCCCTACACACATCCTTTGTGACAAAATCTCCGGAAGGAGAAAAATCCAGAAAGATCAAGTATTGTGTCTATCACAACAGTTAGGTAAAGTGTCCATCGTTGAGTCCCCACTGTGTCTCATGACAGAGTTCAAAAGGGTAAAGAGGCAAAGTGTCTAAATGCTCATCGAGCCCTCTCACTTGAGAAATATTTGTAATAGGAAGAGATTTCATACTCACATCATATATGCTTTGCTCTGATTCTATACGTAATGAGAACGTCGCCCTAACAGCTCCCATTAACGACTTTACCAAGGGACAGCCGAATTTTTCTGGGCGTCGTGTAACATTGTAGCACACAGATACGATCATTTTCTCCTGTCTTGTCTATTTGGTCCTTCTACGCAAGGTTGAAGATTTGCCTTCGTTTAAGAGTTACAGCAGGACATATTCTGAACGACAGCAGGCGGTCCAACACAGACATCTGTAGAGTGCCATGAGGACGCTGACAATGGAGAGACTGTCCAAAGGCAGGGGGAGGCTTGACGCCGTAAAGGTGTTAAAAAAACTAGACGTATAACTGAAGGTCAAAATCTGGACGACTGGGGGAGGCCAAGAATCTAGACGTCTAGATGAGGTTCAGACCATGACGTCCAGCTGTAGTTCAGCGATAGACATCCGGCCGAAGCCCACCACCTAGACGTCTAGTTAAACTCGAAACCTTGACATCTAGCTGATCTTCAAAGCCTTGACGTTT
>JAWQFJ010000253.1:246422-266422 GCA_034096865.1 Theodoxus fluviatilis | reverse complement strand
CCTCCATCCAGCAGTTACTATTTCTGCATTGATCTTAAGGATCTATATTTCATTTGCTTAATTCAAAAACCATTCTCCAATATTCCATCCCTTCATAGTTCTGATTTTCTGTTATTTCCTGAACCCCACTTCACGCTACTACTAGTGTAGTTTCCTCCCCTTCCTTGCACATGTCACTAGCCCCGTTCACAATCACACCCTTTCTCTCGCTCTCTCTCCTTCCTTGTGCAGTGCTCCACCTCTAAACAGCCTCCACCCCTTCTGCATCTCCATTCCTCTTCACTTCCCACACCTGTACCTCCCTATCAAACCTAAACCCCGTCCTTCCTCCACTATTATAGAGCACAGACTTCCTCGACCATTTCTCTTCCTTCACACTTCCTCGTTCACATGTCTGTCTGTGGCCATTCCCGCTCCCAAGGGTCCATCTCTCGCAGACTTCGGTGCTGGTGGTCTCATCGCAATGCCAGACGCCAGCACGCCAAATTCCACTCGTCTGTAGTATTCCATTAGGTTTCTCCTCTGTTTTCGCTACTCGAGAGCGTTTTTTATGAGGCACGCGAAGATTTGAAAACAACATGGCCCAGTGCAAACGATCTTTTTTGACATTTGGAAAACAAACTTATCCAGGTTCTTAAAACCACTTGATGCGGAAAATGAAGTTAAGGTGGAGTTTCTTTCGGAGGGACTGGATTTTATTGTTTTCTTGTCAGTGTTTATCAAGTCAGTTGGGCCAGAAGGTTCTCACTGAGTTTGAACTGCGCTGCACTTCAATGCACTGGGTGGGCCGCTTTGCTCCATACTCGTGACAGCCAATCAAAACACATGAACGAGTAGCCTTTTTCGTGACGAAGTAAAATGTTGCAAACACGAAATACAACTCTTTAAAAAATGCGTTGAAATGGAGACGCGGCGAGGCACCACTAGTACACTGTACGCTCCAATAGACGGCTCAAGTACCCGAACGAGTCAGACGAGGGTTCAGTCACCACGGTCCACAGCTCTTTCAAAAATCGTTCAGAGATTCGACAGGAGCGGAAAAAAGAAACGTCCACACCACCAGAGCACCTTTCAATAGAGTCAGCGCAGAGAGGCAATGGAGGAAGAAAAACGCCCACGAGTCGAAAGAACTCCCAAGCGTACTGGTTGTTTACTTTGAAATCATTTTGACTCATAAAGCCAGGGGCCATTGCTTGAAGGTGAACATCTCGTGTGACGACTGCGAGGGATTTCATCTCTCGCTACCTTGTTTGCACTGCACAGGTGTGGAACGAGGTCCGGACGGCGCGATAGACGCAAATATTGCTCCAGAAACGGGGACATTCACGACTCAACACCACCTTCAGGCCCAATATTTGTTCAGAAATGTATAACTCATTAAATGATAGAGTATTCCTCCTTCTTTGGAATATCCAGCCCAGGACCGCAAGCACAGGACTGACTCCTTTCAGACTTGAAAGGAACGGGACACGTACTATTAGACCTTCGACGTCAGCTGGTACCAGGCTCCGATCCTAGGGACAGACTCTGCAGACGGTACAGCACTTGTACAGACCCTGGGCGACATGTGGATGCAAGGCTCTGCTTTTCTCGAGACTGGTTCGGTGTCACGCGGCTGCGTTTTGATGCATTTGCTAGAATCCCGAGGGAAACATTACAAATATAATTAAATATTCATCAAGAGGATGGAGATGCTGTCAGAGAAAAGGAGCACCGACATGGGGAGGTCATGACATGACGTCAAAAGTGTCAGGAGAGTCCATCCAAACATTTCAGTGCTCACCGCAGAACCCTTTCTCGTGGGAATGCCACATGGCGAGACCGTCATCACCCGCACCGAATTGTCAAGCATGTTGACTCGGATGTTTCCTACACAAAGATACACGTACGGGCCAAAAACTAACATAGCAAAACTTTACTGCCCATTTATCGCAATGAAAAATTGAAATACGCAACGCTAGGTGGAAGCTATGAACAACAGACACCGATAGAAACAATGGATCGCACCATCTTGAGGCCGCCTCCAAAATCACTCGCAGATGCAGGCAGATATGTGGAGCGCCCTGTAACTCCAGAACTGAAGCAGATGGCATTCCCGCTTGACGGCGGAGTTCCTCGGAATCGAATGCCGGTCCTCTGCGATTGCAGTGCAGACATTCATTGTATCGTTTTGTTGGAGGGAGTAAAAACTCACAAGATTGTGCATGATATTGTTACTTCACCGTATTCAAACAGCTAAAAAGCATGTCTGGCCGTCTGCATACCCAATTGAAATCACACTGTAAAACAGGGCGTACAAGTCATGGGATACGCCTGCGAAATTAAAAAAGAGCATTCCATCCCAAAAAAGCTTAGATGTGTTAATCTTTTTTTCTTCCTATCTCTCGCTTCCCCATGTACACACAGACATCTGGACATGGCAAAGTTGATGCAACTGTGCTAACAAAATACATTTCAGCGATCTAAAATCGACCAAAATTTATAAACCAAGAATATAATCATACCAAATGTACTCAGCTCGATTAAAAAATAAAGTTTTCAAGGACTGTCCATTAATTGTTTTATATCGATATGAAGTTTGCCGATTACACTTACACTTTATACCAGTTCAATAATATAAAGAAAACGATACGTTTTCTTCTGGGTGAGAGAAAGTCTCTACAGAACCCAATGCAGATACTGGGGTACTATGTGAGATCATGACTTGTAAGAGATTAACTTTAAGTAAGACTTCACTGCGCTCAGTCAGTTTCACTCTTCTTCATCCACGTCTCACTTGCCTCGGTTACTTGTCCGCCGTGTGAGTTGACCTTCTCAAAGTGTCTCACAATGAGCCAAGCTGTTGCTAAATGCATGCAAGGCCACGCGGTGTGGGCGAGGCGTTACTGAGAAAATTAGGCGACCACAGAGGTATATCTGCCGTGGAATACGCTGCTCTGTTCAAGGACCGTGGATAATGGGGGTTACAGCTTTGACTCATTTTTCTTATGGCGTTTTTTTTCTTCATTGTGGTGTACAGTCATTCGTTTGTTATTACTACAAAACTTTCCACACATTTCCCCAGTTTTCTTTTCGACTGGTTGGTTCTAATACGACATCGAGCATTTACTATTAGTTATAGAAGAAATTATTACTTGATTACAATATTTTCAAAACATTCTTCAGAAAATCTCTTGATTCTCGTAACTACAATAGGTCAAAGAAATTCATTCATTTATTCAACTCGGTTGTTTGTCAAAGGGTATGCGAAACCGCCAGGACTACGGTGCGGTGACTCGGGCTAAAAAAGCGAGGATCTTCACAGTTTTTGTCGGGATTCTTCTGACGGTTTTTGTCGGGATTCCTCTCTACCAAGACGGAGATTCCAGCAGTGCCTGCACCCATTGAAGGCAGGTGATGGCAGCGCGTGGCGGGCAGGGCGTGGTGACAGTTTCCGTCCCTCCATTGTGGCTGTAGGCACTTGCCTCCGTAGCGTTTGGGATCGCAACAATACGCTTTGTTCGCTCGTTAACGCTGTTGGATACCTCCCTGTCTGCCTCCTGCTTCTCTCAGTGGCCAGCCAGGAAGCCCCTTGCCACCACATGGCTGGCATGATCCGCGATCCGCAAACAGCTATTACTGATAATTGCACCACCTAGCCAGAACAGGAGAGACAACACCTTGATTGCCATTATGGCGTCACGTCTGCCGTACCGTCGAGTGGTCCTGAAGGAGGAAGGAACACCGCAGCTGCTGCCAGAATGCTTGTGAACGCTGACCCCGACTTCAAAGAACTGCGTGTTGTCCCACAAAGCGACCCTGTCATCTCTCTCACATGCAGATCGTGTTTCCGTCTCAAGAGTCTCCGGCCTTTTTTTGCTTCACATAAAAGCCATCGACACGAATCTTATCCAATAGGAGAGAGCATTCAGCAAGATACTGGAATCCCTTGATTATCCTTGGGGCCCTACAGATACTGAAACAACATGGATTTGAACAATGTGGAGTATTTGTAGATCCACATACTTGGTAGTAAATTTTCTGGCAAGCTTGTGCAAACCATCCTGGACATGCGCGGTGAAGTCTATTCTCGCTGACAAATTATATCGGCAAGTGCCAAGGAATTTTTATCTGCTGGGTGTTTTGTTTCATTCCCAGAAGTCCCACACACCTGCACTTTCATCGACTGTCAAGGAGCATAGTATCCACTCAACACAGCCTTTGAGTTTAAAGCAAACACGCACCAGAGGTTACACGACCATCAACAGTACGTTTCGAGTGTCCTGCCTGCCCGTCGAGACGTCAGGGTTACCTCACGAAAAGCGCTGATCGCAGAGGGAGTCTACCGCATGAAGATTCTCCCTGCACAAACAGGCGTCGTGTTGACTGACTGCAGGCGTCTCAAAGGGCACAGGACACCCGCGCATCCCAACCCTGACGTGGACTGATTCAGTGGTGCAAGGTGGAGAGGCTCTATCAACACTGCGTGTCCATCAGCAGACATCTCGAGAGTGCAGGTGTCTATCTGGCTCCCCCCACCCCTACCCCTTTCTCTCTTTTACCTCACTCTCTGCCATCCTCTTACCTCTTCCTCCCTCCCTCCATCTTTTCCTATCTCTTCCCCCACCCTCTTCCTTCATCTTCTACTTTTCTCTCCTTTTCCCTCACCCCCCTTCCAATTCCCCTCCCTGTTTTCTCCTCACACTCTACCTTCTCTCACCCTCTCCTCTCCCCTACCCTCACCCTATCACCTTTCCCTACCCCCTCCTCTCTCTCTCCTCTCACCCCCCAGCTTTTTCTTCATCTCCCTCTTCCACGAGCCCGACTCTGCCCTGCAGATGTTTCCCATCGCAAGCACACCTGAGCGGCGAGATGAAAGGGTGGGAAAGACTGCCATGCCCGCCGGTGTCCTGAAACTCGAAATGCGACATGCAGTTATTGCTGTCCCGCGACGGTGTGACCCTCGCGACGTGCCCCACACCCCTTTCATCGCTCCTGGTCGTGTACTGTGACAGTAGCCAAATTCGTTTAGGCCAGCGTGCAGGGATAAAAGGACGGCGTTTGAAGGACAATGCTGCGTGCACGCACGGCGACGAAGACGCCGAGATTTACGGCTTACCATGCATGCGCCAACTCGAGAGAAGAAAACAATACCGCCAGACATTGAGATTGCAGAGCGGAGTAGTAACCTGGCAGCACGGTGCTACAATGTTTGAATAGACAGCGTGTTTGGAAGTATAGTCATCTATTGCAACTCGTTCAAATATAACATTAAAATGTTGACGTTTGCTACCGAAGTATTCCCAATGTAATAAGGCCCGAACCATGACTGATGAGTTGCGAGCACTGAGGTGCGGACTGCGTACTCTGCACAGTCTTGCCTCTGTAGCGCAGCTACGGAGGGGTGAGACGAGTCTGGATTCCACCGACGACGCTGATCGCTGATGAAAATGCTGTAGAAGAGCGTTCCAGTGACGTAACATCCCGATTTTGTCTTCACCCTACTTAAACATATGTCAACCGGTCGATGAATCAAATGACCAATCTCAGTTTCTTCTGTTTTTACATCGTTCAGTATTGCATTCTACTCTCTCAGGACCTCTACTATCAGTTCCTCCGCTACATTCCCTGCCTCTATTTCATGGAACATGCTATGTATGAACGCGAAAGACTGATCCTAAACGGGTCAGTTAAATGAAATTGTGTACAAGGGTTTCACTGCTTAAAAAGTGCACATTCGTACAGTCAGATTAAAGCTGCCCCTGAAGAAGTGATGTCAACAGCTCGAAAATGTGGGCATTCCTATTCGACATGTCCATCCCCTTTTCTTACGTTCATCTAATGCCTTGCCGCATTTGTGATCGAATTTAATTGCTTTTTTTCGACACAGGGCTGATCTGTGCTTTAAAAAACTGCTGTCCTGGCACTTACCTGGGGTCTCGCCTTGCCAGGTGTAGATGATGACGCCAGCGACTGGGTGCTTGGTTCCCAGGTCCACGGTCCACACGGGGTTGGGGCCGTACAGGTTGTCCAGGAAGGTGCAGGCCTGGAGGTCAAGGTTCATGTTGCCATCCACGGCCCTGGAGGCGTGGCCCACCTCGTGGTTGTTGCGGATGTGACGTTTGTAGTGCCGCTTGCTGTTGATCCAGCTCTCCTTCTTGAAGGCCAGGTTCTCCACTGGTTGAGAGAAAGCAAAAAACATTGAGGTGCAGGGAACCGCAGGGAAGATGTGGAAGAAAAATACTGGGAGGGCGGGAAGGGGTGGTGGTACGGTAAATGTTTAAGTAGAAGGGTGAATGCAAATTAATCGATGAATGGATTAAGTAATGGATGGATGAACAAATAGGGTATGATAAAACAGTTGGTACATTGTCGTCAACAAAAACGAATGAGTAGGTGGGTGGATCGAAATAGATGGATGGATATTTGATGAATGGATTAATAGATGGCGTATGACGAGGTAATATTAACCTGAGAGTTAACGGCAAATAAGAAGAAGATGAATCAATGGATGGAATGATGGATGGATGGGTGAATGCACGTGTGGATGGATGCTGGATAAATAGGTGGATAAATGGAAATATGCCCCGACAAACGATTTGATCACTGTTTCAAAGAATACGAAATGTATGAAATGATGAAATAGACAACTTTAAGGAGAGAGAGAGAGACAGAGAGAGAGAGAGAGAGAGAGAGAGAGAGAGAGAGAGAGAGAGAGAGAGAGAGAGAGAGAGAGAGGGGGGGGGGGAGAGGAAAATAACAACATAAGTGATACAAACTCGTGCTTTAAAATCGTCATTTGCTTCTTTAATATAGAAATCTCTTTTGCGTCAATCTCGACTTGCCAACAGGTCAGCGAACCCCACTTGCGAGGAGTACACTCAACTTCTCCACAGCGAGCCGCCAACAGCAACTACACTCACACATACTTTCAACCTTTCATAAACCTGATTGCACAGAAGAATCATCCAAGGAGTTCACATCGGCATTCTGAGTAGGCGGCCTTCGAAATCCGCGATAGGCAAACATTGCGAGGTCGTGTCAGGACTTCCACAGAGCGCGTTGTGAAGCGCTCTGCCCTCGTGTCACCTCAAGGATCCTGTCATTCAGACCCAGACGGCTTGCACTGCACAGAGACACTTCCCGGATGGATGGCAGACGTGCAGAGGGCCACCTGGGCTAATCTCTGTGAGTAGCTTGTGTCACAGGGAGCATCCTGCAGCTACATCAAAGCCAGCGCAGTCAAAAGAAGCACTAGACTGCCTCCCAGCCAGACCCTTACGTCTTGAATGGCCGCCTCTACTACAGCTCCAAGACAGCAGCTCGGATTGCGAGGATTATGCGTTGGATGTGCTGATACCCTAGCCTACGACTTCAAAAGATGTTGTCGATCAAGGAAGAGTGCTTAGGAGCGAGAAGGTTTACGAGAATGGAAACCGACTGCTACACTATGCAGAATGGGCAGAATAGGTGAAGTGTCTTACGAGAGAGAGAGAGAGAGAGAGAGAGAGAGAGAGAGAGAGAGAGAGAGAGAGAGAGAGAGAGAGAGAGAGAGAGGCTCACATGAGAGAAGGGACAAATACATCAAGTAAGTGAAAATACCGAAAAACGGACTAGCGGAGAAACTCGACGAAGTTGGACCAGTCTACCTTCTTCACAGAAGATGATAAGGTACAAAGGGACACATCTTGATTAGGATAGAGGATGACAAGAGCAGGCCATGTGCAGAAAAGTACGAGATATTTAGTACCACTTTGGAGCTCCAACAAAGTATCAAAACGGTCTCAGAGTTAAGAACTCACCTACCAACAGCAAGTCAAATACCAACACGCATGTTCTCAGGGCACGGATATCGCGCAGTTTTTCGGCGAATGGAAAGACCACCAGGACTTTATTTGCAAAGAAGGGCTCGAGTCCCTCCATCATGCAAAAACGATGGCATTCTTGGCCCTCGCCAACTCGACAGGATGAAACGAGGCGGTATTTCTTCCTCGCACCTGTGGGAACTTTTGCTCAGGTAACCGAGTCCAATCTACTTCAAACCTCATAAAGGTTTCATGCATTCATAACCTCACCTCGTGCAAAGATCAATCTTCGAAACAATGTTACTCTCGCCATGACCGAATTATTTTTCGTTTGAAACTGTCAGATAACTCATTGAGACATGGGTGTCGATTTCTCAGCCTGTAAAACTCCTTGCTTAGCGTTTTCCCTGACGGTAACACTTTGATCCCTGGTAACTGCCTCAGAACAAAAAGGTACTAATGTCTGGCAGAAGAGGAGGAGGCCGCTACAAAACGATGGAGCCCATGGCTGGACAGCGGGACAAAAGAGAGCATAGTCGCTGACGGAGTGTTTACAACTGCCGCGTTCAGGTAAACCTGACTTGATTCTGTTCGGATACACCACGACTTTCCTTTCATGGGCCTGCCCGAAGGGAGAGGAGCAGGTCAGGCCAGGTTTGGTCTGCAAAGTGTCTTCCCAAGCAGACTTTATGGTTGGCCTGCAAATCCCTTGTAGCTCACAGAGAGGCAGACTGCAGCACTCTGGTGCTGGGCCAGTCTGCTGAGGCGGGGGATGTTTTTACGAGGACAGACTACAGTAAAAGAGCAGCAAAAGCGCCACAGGGAAGTCTCTCATCGCCTGGTAACACAGGTTGCAGCAGTGGGAGGCCATTGCGTCTCTCTCTCTCTCTCTCTCTCTCTCTCTCTCTCTCTCTCTCTCTCTCCCTTTCTCTCTCTCTCTTTTTCTCTCTCTCTCTTTCTCTCTCTCCCTTTCTCTCTCTCTCTTTCTCTTCTCTCTGTGTCTGTCTCTCTTTCTCTCTCACTCAGTGTCTGTCTGTCTGTCTGTCTGTCTGTCTCTCTCTCTCTCTCTCTCTCTCTCTCTCTCTCTCTCTCTCTCTCTCTCTCTCCAAATGGATGACAGTCTAAATCTGAGTAAGAGTAAACTGTCTAAAACATACACATAGACCGAATTAAAGCTGCATTGAATGAAATAAACCTCTAAGAGGCTCGGACAGAATTATTTCATTTGAGCATTGCGTAAGAGGAACAGTGCATTTGATAATAATAATAATAATAATAATAATAATAATAATAATAATAATAATAATAATAATAATAATAATAATAATAATAATAATAATAATAATAATAATAATAATAATAATAATAATAATAATAATAATAATAATAATAATAATAATAATAATAATAATAACTTATTCCGAATTACATTATGTCATTTACATTGTTTTGTTTCTTACAGAGTGGTGAGCCTGAAGAGGATTAAACAAAAGCTTCAGACACCTGACGGTGACCAAACTTATGTAACATCCGTACGCTAAAGCCCAGCATTGTATAACTCTGAGGACGTTTCATGAACGTCGATGCTTATCACCTGCTTCCCTGGTGACGATGAATCTTTTTCACATGCATTTCTGTTTAGTTTATGATGAAGCTATAGAGAGCATCACGCAAGAGCCACATATTCTGGAAGTGGCCCTGCATTTCTACGGTTGTCTGCCCACCTGTAGCACAAGGCCAGTTCCGAGTGTATTTCTCTTGGAAAATTGGCCAACCCCGCCCACCGTCTGGTCAGGAGGCAATACTAAATACTTGCAGAGAGTGGCTCACAGATGTCGCAGACTCGCCGTCCACGCCCTCACTGACTGAGGTCGAAGTGTTATCAGGTGCGGTAAGTATACACTGTTATGAGGGCGATGGCATCCCGTAAAGATAATGTAGACAGGCCAGAGATACACGGAATGTCAGTACAAAACTAAGCAAGTTTCATAATTTTCCTTATAAAGTTTTATTTTGGCGTCAGTGAGAATATATCTGACTGGCAATTTATCAGTCAGGAAAGCATACATTTTTAGCACAACTCATGCCAGTTAGCTGAGAAGGGTCATTCAGAAACGCAGTTACAGGTTTTGAGTTCACTCAAGGAATCATCTAATAGACGTAGCGGCTGAACTTTGTTGTCGGCAATAAAATTTGGAAGTTAAGTGGACTCAGAAAAGGAAGAGAGATTCTTGGAAGTGGGTGAAAAACGATAACGAGGACACAGTTTTACAAGAGCTGGCAGAAGTGACATCGAGAAGGACAGGGTCGCGAGTACTTGCTGGTGGTGCAGAAAACTGATCAGGGGTAGAGGATGATACGAAATAAATGTGGGAAAAAGAAACTGAAATACATACCACAAGGTGTGTCCTCGTTGACTCGCATGAATCCATCGCCGCAGTCACCTGCAGCATCAAGGAAGTTCAGATGAAGGAAGAAAGGGTAGAGTGAAACAATGCATCCAGTGTTCATTGTACATGAGCTGTTGCACAATGGAATTCTAGTTTTCCACAGTTCCTGTCAGTAAAAAATCACATACGTACACAAATGACAAATAAATATATTTACCTATTAAAAGATATAACCTTCAACCAACATTTTTGCTTATATTCGTAGCATGAAGGTAAACGTGTACAACATAATTGTTATATTTGTCCTTATCTGCACATGATCTATATATTTGTACTTTCTATTACATGTTTATGCAAAGACACAATCTGTAATACGACGTAAGCCAGAAGGAGCTGCAGTGGAGAGAGAGAGAGAGAGAGAGAGAGAGAGAGAGAGAGAGAGAGAGAGAGAGAGAGAGAGACCCTCACAGACAGGAACAGACTACGGACTTGACATTGGAACATCTGTGGTGACTATCCGTTCTCCAACAACTTTGTTTTCCTATCAAGGAATTCAGGAAGCTCCACAGGAAACACATTTTCTTAGTTTGCTGAATGGAGTTCTGAATTTCGAGTGTGGAACAAATTGCTGACTCAGCATAAACAACAAACAGCTCTTTAGTTCACTTATTTTAAAGAATAGAAATATTAATGCGCTTGTGGAAAATAAGACGAAAGTAGAGTGCCTATGTAAAACAAATCTTTGAACTTCAAAGATAAACAATTTCTGTGATTGAAATGTTCTAGTAATTAGCCTGACTGTCCCATACTAATATTCCAATTAGAAAATGCATACTGCAGTCCGCATTCATCTGACATAATAATCAGAGTGGGATGTGCAGGACATTAACTTATGAAGTTGATATATGTTTACGAAGGGCAATGCCCAAACGTTTAACTTATTCATGCACACTGTTCTTTTTTCTTTATTTCTCCATATGTCATCATCTTTGTGCTTTTCTCTATTCCCCCTAAAATTGTCTATGTTGCTCTCCCTGTCGTCCTTTCCTGCCTTGTCGTCTTGCGCTTCGCTCACTGTCACCGTTCCGCTAGGCTGCACACGTCTTCACTCTGCATCTCACAGAGCGCCGAGTACAACGCACCATTTCCTTTTTCGCTCTGCAGTGCCTTACAACCTTGTTACAAGTCCGAAAACAGGCTTGACTTAAAATTATCTGCTCTTTTGATAACTCTCTGACAAGCAGACATCATTTAAGGCAGAACTTGTCCACCCAAAGGCGTTTTACGACACAGATTTTCGTTGTTCGCACAGGCCGCAGGTGGTTGGCATCAGTCAGCCTAGAATTTCATTCAGCCGAAAAAGGACGGCCGAGTCCACGTGAACATCCCCCTGCTAGGACTATGCCTTTTGTGCGCAGGCAAAACACGCCGAAGCTCGGCGTCATTGCAGCTCGGAAATGACGACAGAACCAACCTTTCGTCACAAAGGCGGCGAGACGTCTTTATCATGACGTCACGCACATTTTTGGCGTGCCTCGGTGGAGATGGCAGCCTAAACAACCATCTATTCTTTTTCAGTGTCCGGGGGGACGAAGGAAAAGGGGAAGCAGGTTGCGGATTTCTGAACACGAGCAATGGGAAAGTATAAAGGGTCGCAACGTGGGAAGAGATTGAGAGATAGTGAGATAGAGACACTGAGAGAGAGAGAGAGAGAGAGAGAGAGAGAGAGAGATGCAGAGAGGCAGTCAGAGAAGGAGGGATAGACGGACGGACACACACACACACACACACACACACTCACTCACTCACATCTAAGTACATGTATATACACACACAAAAGGGGAAGTGAGACGTTCAGAGACTAATACAGCGAGAAAGAATACAAGGATCTAGAGAACGACGAGGAAAAAGCGAAAACACAGAGACAAAGACTATACTGTATAAGAGAGGCCGAGGCGTGGAACCCAACTGAGACTTGCGACACGGAGAGTGGGACAACAATGGCGAGGGAAAGACGTCCACGCAGGCCGCTCGTGCCGGGACGACCCCACTCACAGAGACACGGGGACCACTGCAGGCAGGACCTGCCAGCAGGACGACCCCACTCACAGAGACATGGGGGCCACTGCAGGCAGGACCTGCCAGCGGGAGACCCCACTCACAGAGACATGGGGGCCACTGCAGGCAGGACCTGCCAGCGGGACGACCCCACTCACAGAGACATGGGGGCCACTGCAGGCAGGACCTGCCAGCGGGACGACCCCACTCACAGAGACATGGGGGCCACTGCAGGCAGGACCTGCCAGATCTGGGATGCGCTCCTATTCATTTTGCCCGTAGTTCTGGCATTCAGCAGGCGACTGGAGAATTTATGATCACCACCGCTTCCTCCATCGCAGGCCTCGCCCCTTTCTCGCCCTGCCCTGTCCCCAAACACCTCCGGGCTTGTCCACCCCCCTTTCCGTGTCCTAGAGTGCGGAGTCGTGAGTATGTCGTGGACTGCAAAGTTGCTGCAGCGGGACTCATGCTGATCATACGTCTTCTCTCTACAGCTAACACAGCCCAAAAATGTATTTACAAAAACGAACGACAGCTCACGCTCGTGAGGTCTTGTGTAAACTTGTTGTGCGAGACTGGGGCTCTGTGAGAGACAGAAGAAAAGTTACAAAAAGTTCAGGCAAGGACAGAGCCTGTAACTGCTCGGTTGAGAACCGATTGCTATGAACATTGAGCTACTGAGATCCTAAACTTACTCGGGCATCGCAGATACGAAGAGATTTCAATGTTGATGAGGCTTTACCTCCCCAACCATATATCCTATGCCAAATCGACCAGAAGTTTGTTGTGATTATTTGGCAACACATCGTTCAAAGTGTGAACATCATATGTAATGCCGTGTGCCATAAAAAGATGTGTTTGTAAGATTGAAATTCCAAAGATTCAATTCAAATATTTCCTTTGTCGAAATCAATCAAGTCAGTTAATAAACATTAATACTCTCACGGAAATGAAACTAGCACAGGTTCAATGGTGTTTCAGGGGATGAAATATATCTAAGGTCGTCCCGATAAAGCAATAATTTTGGAAAAATCCATATGCCCCAAAATATTCTCATTAAAAGTTCCTCTGCAGAATTTTCGTTCCTGTCTGTTTGAAGTACTCAGCGAAGCGTCATTGATACTGTTGGTAGAAATAGTGCTGTTGAGTTTCTGCTCCAGAACGTAGACACAGTGGGTTAGAGCTACACACGGTGACAATGTCGAATTGGATGCCAGAAATGGCAACACCGGGGACAGTTGTGCTAAATGACCTGCCAGAAACTACTTAGTAAGCCAGTTTTTCGAGAGTGCGCCATTCGTTCCAATTTATGACGCACAGGATGTGCTCCTTCTATCTAGAGTTGGCACTGCAGTCATTCGTGATACTTTGAAACAGGTTTTTTTCACATCTAGGGTGGTTGATTCCGATGGCAAACAAAACCCACTACATTACAACTAAAAATGTATACTATTAATCTAACGCATCCTCTAAAAGCTATGACAAATTCTACATTATCTCATCATTTGTGATTATTTGTCACTTCATCTCATGCTTTTCTTGGTAAAGCCACTTCTTATTTACGCGTGTTACTTTCAGCGTATTTAATCCCCACCCCTACCCCCATTCCCCTCATTCCTGCTCTCCCTATCCAGAAATAAACTCATAACCTCATATTTTCAGCTCCCCAGTGCATTTTGGCATGATCTACCTGTCACACGCGAGAGCCTCTTCATCATCCTAACTGCGCAGGTTTAGTGCCTGCTGTTCGTCTTACTACCTGCCTTCATGTACAACTCCCCTTTGCTCTTGCATTCTTAATGACGATACAATTACATGTTTATGTAAAGCTACTGCTTTTCATAGTGCCGTCCTGAAACTCCCCAATTTTCTGCATCACTGCATTATCTGCGCAGACGCGCATCTCTTCAAAACAACTTGGGTACGTCACGCCATCTTGAACTATGCAAATATTCTCCTTTCCCATGGATCTCCACTGGACTACATGTCTATTTGTGCTGGATTCCGTCCTTACTTCCTTTTCCGCTGTGTCCGCCCTGCATGAGTGCTCGTGTAGAGTAATTTTTCCATCGCATCAGATGCTCCATCCATAGCTCTGACCTGTTCCCGCACTTCTCCCTAGAAAAAAGTCCACATCTTTTCCCTGTCTTGTTGAACTCTAAAGCTAATATATGTGAACTGAAGTAACGAGTGTGTGTATGATACCATAGACATTGCTACTGTTCGCTTGATTAGATGAAATAAGGAGGATAAGAAATAACTAGTGAATAAATATAGGAAATCGTTAGTCTGCTGCCATGTTCCGCTTCCATTTTTCTAGCACTGGACATTAATTTCTAAGTTTATTTCATAACTGAACAGTGCACACCTACGGGGGAGACCTCTGCTTTATTCTTCATTCCCTATTTACCGTCCACTTACCTGAATGGACGCTATTAGATCTCCCTAAATCACCCATCCATCTGTTAGTCCATTCTTCCTTTCTCACAGCGGACGGTTTACCTGAGAGCCTACCTGTGTAGGGGCAGCCAAAGAGTCCAGCGCGCAAGCTGATCTTGCCGTGCCACTCCACGGGATGGAAGCGCACGTAGCGGGCCACGAAGGGCGAGTTCAGGAAGTGGATCCTCTCGGTGTCCTTGTCCGAGTTGCCCCCGAACAGCTGTACAGGAAAGAAAGCACAGAGCAAGCGTTAGTGGCCGCCTCCCCCTCGTCCCCTTACATCTGCAGAGTGCACACATGCGCTGCAGTGAAGAAGCCAACATGACCATGAAGAAGAAGTGGAAAAAAGGACAAAAAAGTGCATCGTGATCGCGATCTAGCCTGCAGTTGGTGGTGGTGGTGCAGTCTACACCTGTCTACCCATGCCCCCAAAAGTGTGGTATCGATGATGCTTTTCGTTCTCGCGGCATGCCCATCGCGCCATTCGTGTGAAGAAAACTGGTGCCAGATAAGAGGTAATATTAAAAAAAGGGGGAAGAGCAACCGTCAACGCAATCCTCATCACAGTGCCGGCAGGAAAAAGGAAAAGAAATGGTGGAGGGGGAAAGTGTGGTGCAGCGGGTGGCATCGTGAAGTGAGCATCCATTCAAGATCGGTGCAAGAGCCGATTAACCCTTCCTCCTCCACGCTGTGCCGCTGCCAGTCGGGTCCGGGCGCCTCTGGGAAGTGGAAGGGTTAACCATGACTGGGGAGCAATCCGTGGACAGTTTTGGGTTAATGGACTCGCAGCATGCATTGGAGTTACTGTGGGCATTCAATTCCACACGGGACAATCCGTGACCGGATGCAGTTAGCCATTAACGCTCGTTAGAGTGCTCTCCCCTCCCCATTTTGAGAAGGGGGTGTAAGGTCACCCAGCGGGCAAAATGCACGAGAAGCATGCAGGGAAATGGGAATGTGTTATTTCTGGGCTCTTCATGCAAACACAAACATGCACCGGCCACGTGGGTGATGGCGTCAAACTGACCTCTGACCCCAGTGCAAGTGACTATGACAAACTGAAGGCTATCATGCAACAACACCCATTACATTAATTAATTAATAAGTACACAGCACCAAATCAAGGCAAATTAAAACGTCGGCAATCAATGTAGAAAAAGCAGTTCAAATTATTAAAGTAGTAAAATGATGTCATTAAATCAAACCTTTTATTAATTCTTCAAAAACAGCAATTCGTCATATTAAAAAATCCAAGCTCGTTACGAAAGAGCAGTAGAAACACTTAATTAATAGGGAGACTGAGAGGAGAGTTATTTCCTTCTACGGGATCAACCCTCGTCCTGCAGAGTCACACAGAAAGACATAGAGAGAGACAGGAACAGACTCGAGCAAACTTGCGTAGCTTCATGCCAAACACCAACGAGAGACAGAAGAGTACTTTTACCTGAAACTTGCATCATCCAAATGAGCGAGTTTTGCTCATCTTCCTCACATATTTTGGCTGCATTCGATCAAAACTTTTTCGGATTACAAACAAACTCAAAGATCTCTCTTATAAATTTTGCCACTAAGATTTGTGTTTCAACCGAATAAAGTTTTTGAAAAAATATATCGAAGATTTTGAAAATATTTATGCAATTTCTCCTGCATAATTTGGATAAAATTTTGGTCCTGATTTGGTGATCTGGAAGAGTTATTATAACGTGCAGGTGCAGTGCTCAAAACAGAAAAAAAATCCGTGGCAACCAAAAAAGCATGCACATAAAAATGTAAAAAGTAAAAAAATAATTATAAAATAACTTAAAAGAGCACACTAACACCATGTAAGTATTTACATATGTTTACAATATCTTTGGATGTCCTTTATTTTAATGGATTGATTTTCACAATTTTGTTTTAAGAATATTGTCTGAATCGATACCAATTGGTAACAAGTATCATTGAGAAGAGACAGAAAGAAGTAGGAGAGATTGATCGAGAGAAAAAAATATAAGCTTTCGCTTTACAGACACTTCCTTCTAAAATACAGAGAGGAAAAAGATCGCAGGACAGGGGTTAGGATCTACGACAGAAAGACTCGCCACCAGAGTTAGTTCTTACCAGGCCATCCTCCGAGTATTTGTCAGGTATTAAATGCGAAGAAGTTGTATTAAACGGTGGACTCCACAACCACTGACTCTACAAAATGAAGAGGTTGAAGACATGTTATCAATAAATCAATGGATGACAATGGGGCTCAACTGACACGATGTTGCAAGGGGAGAGAAGTCTGACAATGGATGAACGATCTCTGCGACTAGGGGGAAGTCGTGGCAAGCAACGCAGACTGGAAAACTCGGCTCCCAGACTAAATGGCACCACGACTACTCAGCATGGCGTTCGCTGCTCTACGGGATGTCAGTCAATGGCTGGCGAAGGCGTGGGTAACTCTGCACTTGGCTGTCCCAGTCTACCTACAAATGCGCTCTGGTAATCCAGGTCAGTGCTACAGCGCTGGCAGTTCTTGTGACGTGGCAAATCTAAAGTGTGTTGGGGCAGAACTGACGCTACGAAGAAAGGCTGTGTACAGGTAAAAAGAAACCATTGCTCTATGGTTTCTTGACAAGTCTCGACTGCAAAGACTGGTCTAGAAAGGTTTACAAGGGTGATTAATGGCAGAAGAAGCAGTAGCTTGTCGTTGATGACCGGGAGATCAGAATGAGGCTGTCGACGGGTCAATATTGTTACGTGTTGTGGTGACCACCCCAACACTGGTGTGAGATTTCTAAGCCAAGCGCTCTAGTAAACGACTTTATTCTCATGTCACAGATGCCTGAATTTCGTCAAATTTACGTTGGCGTCATCGGGATGAAAATCTCTGGCACCAGCAATATGTCAACGTTTTGATATCAAACTTGAGTTTTGAATAACTACAAATAAATGACGTATAGTGTTATATCACATTCTCCCGAACTCATCAGGGGAACTTCGCTGCAAAAACAAAACAATGTATTAAAGAAACAATTAAAACATACGAACACGAAAAGCCTAAAATTACTGCAAATAAATTGCAAAATGAAACAATTCAAAACTAAAAATCTAAGCTGAAGCGGACATTAAAAGCCGTTTTGCAAGTAACAACGCTGCATCTCATTAATAAAAAGCTGCCTTTTTTCTTCAACGGAAAATCTACGCCTTTTCCTTCAGAGAGATGAAGATTCCCGTATTCAAATACACGTAAATGATTTCGAACATGCCGATCTTGTTCTCATCCAGTAATTTCAGCTCTTTCACACAGTGGATGGATGTCTCTGAAAACAAACTCAGCTTGTTTGGCAAACCTTCAAATCGGAGTAGGACACGATAGGGGGGGATACGCTCAATACGGGTACACCCTATCTAAACCGTGGACATCATTCAAAGCCATGCAGTCAGCCCGTGGGATCAAGCTGCGATCCGGCTCACTTTCTACGACTGCCAATTACGGGTGTTTCTCTAACAACGTACCCCGGGTGGTGTGGCTGGACACCGCACACACCCACGGCGACCTCTCTTCTCTCCAGGGCACCCGTAACGAACAGTCAACACAGAGAGGCGCCAGGAAACTTGGCTTTTCCAACAAACTGTGCAAAGAACGTGGGCCGGGCACTGAATGGACCTTTCCCAGGCACAAATACAGAGGACTGGGAAGGAATACCCGCGGCAAGGATTTGAAGCGGGTGGGGCAGGCGGTAGGGAAGGAACAGGATAGCGAGGTGGATATGTCTGGGCGTGGGGTAATGGAAGTCTTTGGGGAGCAAGGTGCTGGAAAGTCATTGTAGGAAGACAGGAATGAAGGACAGCACAGCAGTGGAGTGGGTGCCCCATGATACAAAGATGAGTGAAGGCGAAGCACCAGTGGAGAGAGAGACAGAGTTAGAGAGAGAGAGTTAGAAAGAGAGTTAGAGAGAGAGAGAGAGAGTTAGAGAGAGAGAGTTAGAGAGAGAGAGAGAGAGAGTTAGAGAGAGAGAGAGAGTTAGAGAGATAGAGAGTTTTAGAGAGAGAGGGAGAGAGAGAGAGAGAGAGAGATTTTTAGAGAGAGAGTTTGAGAGAGAGAGATAGACAGAGAGTTAGAGAGAGAGAAATATAAATAGAGAGAGAGTTAGAGAGAGAGAAATATAAATAGAGAGAGAGTTAGAGAGAGAGAGTTAGAGAGAGAGAAAGAGAGAGAAAGAGAGAGAAAGAGAGATAGAGAGAGAGAGAGTTAGAGAGAGAGAGAGTTAGAGAGAGAGAGAGTTAGAGAGAGAGAGGGGGAGGAGGAGGAAGGCAGTTGTAATTGAAGACAAAAGGATAGGGGGATAATAGGGTTCATGTAGTGCGTCGTGGAGTGATACTCTATCAAGGGCATGCTTGGTAAAATGGATTGAAAACAGAAACTCTTTTTTTTAAATGAATAATGTGTCAGGTGTGAAGAGAGATTGTCATGGATCCTTACGGCGAGATGATATATGGAACTGGGAATATACATGTACACTTGGAATCAGTGGTCACTCTAAAAGGCCACTGTGAAAGAGTGCAAAGAATAGTGGCTAGAAAGTGATCATGTGTCTTTGGGCACAGACTGTTCGGTGAATATGCGCTGAAGGCCAGTGGGTTGAAACGCAGTACGCAGTGAGAGTGCAACAAACAGTGCTTTCGGGCCTCAGATAAATGTAGAATTATACAAAAGTTAAATGTTCGGGAAATAAAGATTATTTGGGATTCCAGTAGCATTTACGTTGACAGGGTGGGGACAATTGTGGTTGTGAAATGTGGGCAAAAAAGCAAGTGGTTGGGGAGGGTGAAAAAGATATGGATGAGGTTGAGGCACAACTAAGTACATTTTGAGTGTCCTCTGCTTTTATATATATGTAAGTCACGATTTGTCCAAAATACTGCGGCTATGCAGGGTGTCACTGAACAGAACTAAGTGACCTTGCATTCAGAATAAGTTTGCGTCCTGAGAGAGAACAACACACTGCTCGGCGCTCATGTGGACCAAGACCATCAAACACCCGTGTTGAGTGAGACACCGATGGTGGCATTCGCTCCTGAAAATGCAGCTCCTAGTTGCTAAAGTCTGTATTATTAAGGCGTAACTACACACAGCATTAGGATGAGTTGTCGACTGGAATGATAATCATCTCATCAAACGGGGATTCTACTTCAGGGATTAGAGAATGATGTCACAGATCTACTATGGGATAACAAGTGATTCAAATGCAATATTGGTCGACTGAAAAGAGCTCCTTTGATGTAATAATGTAGAATTTGTCATGAAAAATATTATATTTGTATCCGTATCCTGGTTACATAAGGCAACGCTGCAATA
>JAWQFJ010000253.1:221422-241422 GCA_034096865.1 Theodoxus fluviatilis | reverse complement strand
GGCATGCCAGGTAGGAATCCACATACCAGATCTCTCCCCAAGTGACGACAGCTTACATTAAGCCTGACGTCATTGGCATGCCACAACAGCAGGCCTGAAGTAATCAGTGCACAAGACCACGAGGCCGCCTTGCCCCATAGCGGGAGATAGGTCAGGCTTTGATGTGGGTCGGCCAGGAGCCACCAGCCAGGAAGGTCACAGAAGGGGTTGGAAGTTTGGATGGTGGGGGACGAAAGGAATCCCATCCTGCCAGACACCACACCCCAAGGAATCGAAGAAAAGTGAGACAGCAGACCGATACAGAGAGCGCGTGGAAAGAATGAAAGATACGGTCTCTGGTAATGCGAGTGCGAAGAGTGCTAACATGAGAGAAGTAACTGATTCAGGCGAACAAAAAAGATGAAAGGGCAATTGTTACCATTGGAAGACATGTACAGCACTGACAAAAGGAAGGCAGAAACCGGGACAATTAGACAAAACGAAATCAGGTTTACAAATGCCAATTCCGATACCAGACATGCATTGAGAGTACAAGTTGCACTGACGCTAAAGCGTTTCCAGATGTGTGGAGAGTACTTCAGCACACGTAACAGGTATAGGGGGTTATTCTTTATTAAAAAGTGTGTCTGAAAAAAGTCTTCAGCTCTCAGCAAGAATATCCGCATGGTATACATTTGCAGATATACGTTCGAAGAAAAGGAATCTTTACTGAGGACTATGTAGACAGCTGAGATAGATGTATGGTAACCGTCATGGCACACATGCCAGTCACAATAGGGAACTTCGGCAGTTCTGCTTGAGACAAGGCACTAAGTGCTTGACCGACCTTTCTTAAAAACCCTTCAGACTTGCACACAAGTGCGTCTTGCCTACAAACTTCAAGTACCTACACCAGCAACAAGTTGAATTGCTTCCCCGAGTTTCATTTCCACTTCCTAATGAGCAGTTAAAGAATCCATACAGCACAGAATGTGGTCAGACATTCGTGGCAGATACGGGAGAACCGCAGGAAACAGATTTTACGATAACCAGCAAGAATGGAATAGAATAGTTTTAACTTGATAGTTTTTCAGTTGCCAGTGGTCTGACAATCGTGTACAAGACTCTTTAACTCAGCATGCTGTTCAACTATGGAAAACTTTCCAAAACACAAACTGTGTATTCTTCTCCTCTGGAAAGCACGAGTCTACAGAGAACAACGTAAGATCCACACCCCCTTCCAAAGAGGCAGGCACGGCGCAGATACCACTTGCCCACTGCATTTTGGCCGCAGGTGCGTGCCTGGTATCTATTTCCCTCGCAAATCATCCGAGCAGTAGATAGGCGTGCGGCGAGAACGCTCACCCTTGGAGACCTGCTGCGGGGCAGTGGTGTTTCTCTGTTTTCAGACAATTTTCTTCCCCAGCAAGCAGCAGGTGTCGAGTGGCCGAAAGAACAAAGCGGCTATAGATGCCCATCTTTCCAGTCAGCCACACGATAATACACCAAACCAGCCACATGATCGCCCTCACCATCCCCAGGCCAACAACAGGCGGAGCCAGAGCGTCAAGAACACCAGAACACCACGCTGTTGTGTGTACCGACTCCCATACAAGGCGCGGCTGCGCGGAGCAGGTGTGATTCCAAACCTGGCAACGTAAGATGGCCACTGGTACTGGCAGGGTTGTTTGATCATATGTTTGATGTGACAGAGAGGATAGCGTTTGAGCGTATTGTTAAAGGATGTGTTAACAATCATATGGATAGATTAGTCCCACGACAGACTGGTTATAAGGATTATTGCAACACTGAACTGGCAGCGTCAGGGCAAAGTGATTACCTCTGGTGGAAAATCATGGAACAATAACAAATATCGCAATTTATGACGATTGTGCATTGACTGTTTTCGTAACGGCATTGTCTTTGGCGTTTATCTTTACGACAGTATTCCCTTTGCACCATTCGAGAACTAGCATGACCCCGTGAACAATTAATCCTCCGTCCAGCACTTCGTTTTACTGTCATTTAGAAAACACGCCCATACTGCATATCAACTACAAAGAAATGCATGGCCTGCAGACCATAAGAAATCCCAGACTGGGTAATTCATCAGTTTTCAATGGACAATGCAACGCCTCCGCAATGCACCCAGCCCCTGGGTGAAGGGTGGGAGGAAAGCTCTTTGTAAAGGATTGGAGAAAGGCGAGGCGATGAATCATAAGAGAAGGCTCTGGCCTGGGTGGGTCCCGTCACCTGCTCATAAAAATGGTATTAGGAAGAAGGATGCAGGCCTGGAAGAGAAGCTAGAAAGAAGGCAGTTTACTAAGGAGACCGAGGAAGGATGTGCGATGAGTGGCCCAAAGCGTACATTTGTACCATGGCACATGAAGAGAAGGATGGGGAATTGTTAAGTACTGCAATGACTGTGAAGACAGGGAAGGAGGAATAGGCTTGAGAGACAAAAAGCATATTCAGTGCAGCAAAAAATGAATTAGACGCGTAGGGAAATGACGTGTGGACTGATAGTCGAACAGGTAGAAAGATTATACAGAATTCATGCAGGAGATAAATGGACTGTTGGCCTATCAGGTAGGGGTGGCAGGGTAACCATACAAGCCGTTGGATCGTGTAGTGACAGCTATAGACGCGTTGATGAAGAATGAGGAGGTAAGGGAAAGGTTACAGAGGTGGGGGCGAGGTCAGAGGCGGATGCAAACAAACAATTCTGTTGAAAGGGCCGATAGAGGAAGAGAGACTTCACAAAAAATCCTCAGAGCCTGTTCACCAGCTCTACCCAGTCCCTCCATGCTACCATACCTTCCACCGACCACCTTCGTATCCCCCACCCATATTGGGTACAGCGTCCGCAGCAGGCGCCCATCACGAGTGCAAAGCTTATTCGAGCTGACCTAACCATCAGCAACGTAAATGTCGTATCGACCTCGTCCCTGTCGAGCAGCACGTCTGCCATGAGGTGCGTGCAAGAACACTTCAGGGTACATCACACAATATCACTCGTGGAAATTTTTATCTGTGAATTATTGTATGCTAACGTCCTTCACTGACACGTTGTCGGTGTCGAAGGCGTCGACAAGGCCAAACATGCAGTGCAGAGACAGCATCACGGCTAGAGGTACGTTTGCACCGAACAACGGGTGCGCGCCATGCGTGCGCTCCGCATGTAATACGGGCGTGTCGTGCCCATGGTGAGACATTAAGCGGCCTTCAAAGACAGGCAGGGATTTTCAACTCCAGGACGGCACGTATTGTCGAAGGTGATGATCAAGCGTCCTGAAAACCTGCGCTCGTAAACTCGCTTCCACGTCCTCACGTGTGGGATTGATGACTTGCTTCGCAGGTGTCGCTGCACGGGCAACCCGACCGCTTTAGCTCGCAGAAAACAGCCCAGCAACACTGCAGCCAAAATAATCGTCCATTAATTTCCCTACATAAAGTTTGCATGGTGATAAGAGCAATTCGAACCTGATAGACTGACTCGCCCACTCGGCTCAGGCGTTGAAAAAGGCCTCAGACAGCGATTACAGAGCGAGTGGAACATGAGATCGGAGAGAAATCGCTGTAGGCTCTTGTTTTCCCACAAGAGAGGCAGGAAGGCGTATCGCTGGGCAAGGTGTCAGAAGGGAATGCGTGGGTTATCAGAGCCACGCGTGGGGACGAGCGCTCCCGCCGTGTCGTGTTGTGAGAGGAAGCAGGGGTCTCCGCCAAAGCAAACTTTTCCCTGCAGCCAAAGATTCTCTCGCTCGCAGTGCTCGGTCCGCGCAGACGGAGAGCTTTGTTCTGCACACGTAACAACCGAAGTCCGTGTTCAGCGTAGTGCACTGTATACAAAGTGGCATCGCTTCATCGACCATTCGTGTGTTTAGCGCATTTAACTTTCGTCATATCTTTCTTGATTTGCTGTCTAAAATATCAAATTGCCATGACTTCTCTCGACCGGCAGACTTCTTCTACCACGCAACTGCTATTTACGGCAGAACTCATTTCTTTGTCTCTTTTTTCTACTTGTTGCTACAGCATTTTTTTCTCCTACCAGACGGCTCGGGCACTCTAGCGTCACTAACAAGGAAAGCGGAACAACAGTTATCCTCTCTTCAAAGCCCGTCCAAAGATTCCTGCGTTTTTGGTTCTCTTTGAGAACCGACACTCTCGAGTAGCGAATCGTTCATTCACAAAGACCAAGTGATGCTAAAAACCAGGAATAGAAGGTAAAAAAATCGTATTTACCGAATGCCAAGTTAGCTACATTCCTGCTCGCGAAGAAGTCGTTCCGAACAATATGACTATGGTGTTTCTCGCCCAAAGGCTGTTCTGTAACGAGTCACCGACACGTACACAAAGAAGCTTATGAAACAAAGCACAGACCAGCTTCATCCACAAAGTCACTCAGCAAAACAAACAAACAAGATCTGCCAGTTGACTTCTCCTGCATGAGCATTCTGGAGCAACGCTTCAGCATCTGTTGCTACTTTCCCCTCGATGCTGCAGGAACACACAGGTGCAAGTAACGGGTTCCGTAGAGAAAGAGCGAAAAAAGCCTTATGGCCCATTCATCACCCACGGTGCGAGCTGCTAGCACTCGTGCTGTTCATTACGAGTGTGAAGCACATCAACTTCAGAGGAGTTTTTCCCGCTCACCAATCGCCACCATCTTGAGTGGGAGGCGACTGGGCAGCTGGGGGAGAAGGCAAGAGGAATGCAAGCGTCGCTGCTCACGGACTCTTTTTCGGGGTTGGGGTGATGTAGAGGTCAGGGCAGTCCATCACTTTCTGGCTACGTGGACGTAGGCATTTCCGCGCACCTGTTTGTCCGCGCATTAGTCTCCCCTCTGCAACCTTAGGCCACTCCAACATGGCCGCCTGCCGCCATGCGTCCCGGCCGTCCCGCCTTTTCTTCCAGTAATCCCATTGGCTTGGCGACTCAGCGTCGGCAGGTTGCTCAGACGAATGCGGACCCATCCCCCTGCCGTGCAAGTTAATGCGGAATCAAGTAAATCTGGGTTCAGATGAGCCGGACACACTACGGCGGTTTGCTCGAGGATGATCAGCGCCGTCTCCTAAAGCGAGCGGGAGTTTAGCAAGGCCCGTGGTATTCAGAGGCTGTTACAGCAGCGCATACTGCCCATCGCAAAGATTCCTTCCTCGTGCCTACGGTGCAACTTGGGCGGAGAGAATAATGAGGCCAGGGAGAGGCTGAACTTAGAACTCGTTGAGTGTACACATTTTAAGGTGTTTTAGTTTTAGTCCCAAAGTAGTTACAAGCACCTATCGTAACTGGAAGATCACATTAAGGCTCGGCAAAAGCTTTCTCTGGTGCTCGCATATGTGATGAATGCTTACGCGTTAAAATAGCACACATAATTATATGAACGTTTCCTGAATCAAGTGTACGGCAGTTTGCCTTTTTTTCTCTCCCAGCTAATAATTAGCAACAATGTTACTTTAAAAGGAAATGGAAAATAAGACAATTGTGCGTTCTGCCGTCAAGAACATCTAACAAATTCCACAATAACAATCTAAATGACCAATATTTTTTCTCCACGGATTTTCAAAGTCTTCCAGATGTTGAAAGTACGTGCGTTATTATCCAAAACAGAAACAAGGCTCTTTCCGGGTTATTTTCGACGCTCCAAAGAGAACCACCGCTACACAAGAACCCTAAGTTCTCCTCTACACTCCCATAAAACACATGATCTCGCACAGGAAAGGCCAACTCGGTGCAACCGTTGCATCTGCTATGGACGGCCACAGCGGTTCTAGGGTTAAGGCCAGGGAGGACCACAGCCTTCCTACGATCAAAGCGTGTTCAGCCTCCACGTAAATCATCGTTTGCCCATTGTGGGCCTCCTCCAGTGAGCCAGATTTACGAGCAGCCCTCGTGCGAGAGTGCGCCATTGTGTGACCTCGTCGTTCACGGCCACTCGCCTTCGCATGATTGTGTTTTGCCGCCTTCCGGGAGCTATCAGGCCGTTTATCCACGCTCGAGACCCTATCGATACATCTCAGTATGATTTACGCGCTGTGACTGGGGGGTGCGACGGATCATAAGGCCGTCCGAACACAAATGAGCTGGAAGCAAGAGGAATGCGGCTCAAAGGCCCAGGAGGGCCTGGGTGCAACTGGAGTGATTACTGCCCAGGCGTGCAGTCATTACGGGAGACTCTGCTTCAGGGGAAGGTCGATCGACGAGGGAAATTCGCAGCTCCCATCACGGCCACCCGCGCGGGACATTTGCATTTTTCGAAACGACCTCGCCGCGAGCAGCGTGTATCCAAGATGATAACGCGGCCTTTCATGAAGAGCTGATGAGCTGGCAAAGATCAGTAAGTGCTAGAGCGATCGCGTAAATTTGGAGAAGACAAGACCGGAGTGGAAATCCTTTGATCGTGATGACATACCAAGAATGCCTACGAAGCAACGCTGCACCCTCAGCAGCGTTTCAAGTTTGGAAAACAAGCTTAGAACCTGCAAACATCAAAGGAATTCACAAATGCTACATAAGAGCAAGTTGACAAATCATGTTCACTGTAAAATGACCGGTTGGCGATGCCATGTTATAAGTCACATTGCCCTTTCATCTCCAGAGGAAACCGTAAGAAAGAATAAATTTCAACTCGGAATTTACCAACAATTCAAAAATACATTTAAACCATGCTATGAATGGCCCATCAACCCTTGCAGGCTGTTTAATACAACGCCTCTGCACTCCGCGAACACATGAAAGAGGAATACAGCGTGGTAAAAGAATGGAGTGTCTGAGGACGATTTGAGAAAAACAACATTCATAACCCCTGCTATGATAGGGCTTTTGACACCGGTAATAAAATCCACGAAAGAGGGCAGACGTTGCGCTGTTTCTTACTGGAGTAAGGGGAGGTCGAGGGGAAATGGTGGGTGGTGGTGGTGGTGGTGGATTAGGAACAGAGAAGTGGAGAGGGAGAGGGGGCTGGGAGGGAGGTGGTGGTTGGGTGGGGAGGGGAAATGGCGACACGACCCATCGTTCTTGTCCTCGGTGCGGGTCGTGTAGTGGATGTACGGCGTGACCAGCACGCTGCCTCCCTCCCACTCCATCTCCCCGTGCTGAGGCCACCTGCACCAGCCCCGGCCCGCCCCGCCTCCCCTTCCTTCCCTACAGTTGCCTGCCCTGGCTTGCCCTGTCTGTAGCGTCCAAACTTGCCCTGTTCATTCTGGCCCTGTACTTTCTACCGCCCTGCCTTGTACTGCCTCCTTTGCCTTTGTCTTGCTCCGCCTTTTCCATCTTTTCTATTTCGTTCAAGCGGTATTATCTTCGGTCTGTTTGACATTGCTTATGATACCTTTGCATCCGCGCCTCTATGCTTGCTGTTCTGCATTTACTGTGTGGCTTTGTCTTTCTCTTCATGCCCAGTCTTCTAGACAGGGCTTACCTACAAAAGCTTTCAGAGTTACTAAATATACAAACAACATTTGCAGCAAGTCTGTTATTTAAATAAAATAGCTTTCAGATGGCGTAACCCACCCACTCACCCCCTTTCTCTTCGTATTCCAACTGACGATCCGACCGGAGCACACTTCTAAGTGAAAAATGTGTGTTTTTGTTCCTGTTAAAGTGTTAGTGCCTTTAAAGAGTTGACTACGGCTGGTGATGTGGCTTTGAAAACCTCATCGAGAAAACTAGGTCACAATACCGGACTTGCCTCCCACGGTAATCAACAGCGGCTATCCAGGATCAGATGTGGGGTCGCAGCGATGGAGAGCTTGTCACGATTGGTTCAGTCTCCTTGTTTCCTCGTATAATGCTAGCTCTGTTTAAGGAGGCTTCTTTGGTCATAAACTAGCAAATGATACAGAGCTGTACGGATCATCTGCTCAGCGCCCGAGCTCATTCTCCCTCTATTCCAAACCCCTAAAACGAGAGGACGATAGCGGTAACTGGGTGATGAACTGATAGTTCATGATTGATTGTTTTACAGTCCACTTTTTTCAGCTCAAGTCGTTTCCTCAGGGCTCCGTTCTTACACTGTACTAAAAACACAATGAACTGTAGCACAACGTCCAACTAACAGACAATACATCTCAGTAAACATATTCTATCGCAATATAAAAACTGAATGGAAAACAACATAAAACAAAATATGTATTGTCGTACAAAGACTACACCACACCACAAACAGTCGAGTCTGTATAGAACACAACACAAACTATCCATTCGATCATGGACACATCACCACGTGCTTATCAACGACTTATGTGTGGTAGAGTCTCCAGTTGGCACCTACCGTTCTGCTTCTTGGAGCACCAGGACTTCTGGCTAAAGACGTTGCCGTCCTCTGCCTGGCACGAGCTCTTCTTACGGGCCTGGCGGGCGCTGGAGGCCGTGATCTTCCCGTAGGGCGGCAGTCCGATCGACTCCTTGCACACTGCAGCAGACAGGCAATGTGTGGTCAGCATTCATCAGTGTGCATGGCCACGATGCATGGGACAAAGGAAGAGGTGGAGGAATTGACACTGAGGTCCAGCGTGCAAGGCTTTACATGGCATCTATATTTCGCCTCAGATACTACGAGTTGAACATTGAGCAAAAATGGAAGAAAAGATGAGAATGCATGAGTTACACAACATATTATGCATACAATGATAGTTGCTTACAGAAATCATAAACTGTTTGGTAGAAATGAACAATTGCGTTTATACTACGTCTCCAGGCTTCAACCAAACTGGCATCTCCCCACTGTCTAGATTATGTACCTTGAACGATATCTCCATAGAATCTCAGCCACCAATGAAAGCGTGGGTTTCAAACAGATTCAGACTGACCAATTATGCAGTTGCAAATAAATAACAAAGAATACGCCATTTTTCGCACAACATTACGTATGCCCCGGGCTACAGCAAGCCAAGGTGAGAGAGCTGCTTGCAAGAAAAGTCTGTTTAGTGAACAACAAAGAGACACACATACATTCCTTCAAAGAGTCGTCTCATCACCTTATCAAAAGTCTGGATTTGGCGTTCTCTCTCACACACGCTGGACTTTTTCCAGACCAGTGAAAAAGAAGACATACGAGAACCGCTTTTGACCACTCTTGCGACAGTCTGACTCCGATCAATGGCTCATCAATTCCGCTCTACCACCTCAAGGGCTTCAGGCAGAAAAAAGGCAAACTTGAGGAGGACCTGTGGGGGCTTCTGTAGCCAAGAAAGTCTGCCCAGCATGACACTCAGCGTGTCCGGCCACGGACAACCCAGGCTTTTCAGCGCCCGAGGGCAACAGGAAACAAGGGGGAAGAACACGTTCAAGCTCTTGCTGTCGTGAAAGCGAAACGTCCAGACAAAACAACACTGCCCTTTCTCCAACACTGGTTGGCGTCACAGCCCTGAGGCTGTGGACAAGGACGCAAGCAGAGAGAGAAGCCTTCGCGCGGTTTCTCTTTGAGTTCCTGTCACATGGGGCTCCATAGGGGATGGCCGCAACCCGTCCGCCAGTCTGTGTCAACCGTCCTACGCTAGGGACTGCAGGAACCAGGAATCGACACCCAGACTGAGAAACGCTGGTGGCTTTCTGCTAGACTGAGGACAGACCAAAAATGATGAGTCACTCAGTCATTTGAAAAGCACTGCAGGTGAAGACGCCAGCGGGAGCGAATTAAAGCAGAGAACAGCGACACTTGGGCTCAGATTCGTTTTCACTACTGGTGTCAGTCTGGCAGGAATGGACAGAGAGAAGAGGCACACACTAGGCTTTGTCCACGGGTCACGTCCTCGCTATAGTAATGAGGGAAGGCATATGATGGTCTCCCACGACCTTCAGTCTCCTGTTTTTAGCTTTTCCCTCTGGCACTATGGGCATTGTAACGGAAGGTTCTGTATGAAAGCTGGTCAATTTTCGCACGCAGAAATCACAGTGACATGAGAATTACATCGAAAGGCGCAGAGCTCATAACACGCTATGACAATGCTTGTCTTCAGTCGAAACTTGGCGTCACAGGGGGTTACGATCATTCCCCGGGGACTCATACTATTGTGTCGTTCGCGGGTGAAATGACACAAGAATTCCGAATGATTGAATTTGCACAATTCACGAGAGACGTCAGATGTGTGGGCGAGAGAGGGGACACCTCGTAACGTGGGAACCGTCCGTGCCGACAGTTGAGGCCAACGCTTCTTGACAGAGCTGTCGTAACATCTGTTCGGTGAGCAACGATCAGATGGATCACCAGGACATCCGCACAAAACAAAGTAGAGACAAAGTAGGAGAGAGAGAGAGAGAGAGAGAGAGAGAGAGAGAGAGAGAGAGAGAGAGAGAGAGAGAGAGGTGGTTGGTGAAAGATGGGAGGTAGGGGTTGAAGGGAAATTGAGGAGGCGAGGAAAGTTGTACAGAAAGTGTCACATAAGAACACACACATCGTGGGTTGAAGATAAGAATAGACACATCGCGTCTCCCTACGAAGATTGTAAGAGATGAATGACAAGAGCAATAGTGACTTGGCTTGCTCTAACTTCAACATGCTCTTGTGATTTACGCTATCAATGACCTTTCATAGCCTACAAAGGATGAATAGGTCGTGAAACTCCGGTCATTTTCATATCCTTCGTCTTAATCGATCAGCAGACGATTGCTGTCAACACACACCACATAGTGTGCTCAGCCACAATAATTGCAATAATCCGAGCTTGCCTAAAAATAGTCTTGGGGGAAAGTTACGTTCTAAAACGAGGTAACTGACCTTGTTCTATTTCATATCTTAAACCACTCTCATTTAATTACCTGCTTCCTGGGGAAGCACGACAATAATGTGTAAATCAAAACGTCTGTCCATCCATCTTCTACACCTGCACGCTGCACGACTCGAGTTACCTTGACACACAGCTCCATGCAGGCGATCGTTGGAGACAGGAAGCGGAGCCGATAGGAGAAAATATGGCGGCCACAGGGAGAGGTCGGGGAGGGGAGGCGGAGAGAGGGGAGAGAAGAGAGAAGGAGGGACAGGGTTAAATGAGGGGGTTGGGTGAGAGGGTGGGTTGGCTGAGAGGGTGGGTTGGCTGAGAGGGTGGATAGAAAGGATACGAAAACTAGGGAGAGCGGACTTCCAAGATAAAGGGACAGAATTAGAAAGACTTTGAAATGGCAGAATTTCGTATGAATATTTTACAAACACACCGGACGCCCAGACAAGAAGAGTCTTCTAAATCGAACGTAAAGAAACGGAATGGAACAAAGATTATCAAAGTAAAAACAGACGGAGGCACGGACAGAGAGACACAGAAATATACATACAGACGGACAGATATATTGATGGACACACCGACAGACAAATAGACATACACAACAAACACACACACACACACACAGACACACTCATACACACACACATATACAAATAAGCACTCAAGCACAAAACTGGCAGACACATAAACAGGCAGACAACCCACTGGGGACGTCGGAGGGGAGAGAGAGAGAGAGAGAGAGAGAGAGAGAGAGAGAGAGAGAGAGAGAGAGAGAGAGAGAGAGAGCGGGGGATGGTCTATCAAAATCTGCCATCTTGTATTACAGCACTGCAGATTTATGGTGCAGACAGCAAACCCCTTTACGAGCCATATGATGGCCTGGTTTCCTGGGAAAATCCCTTGCACACGTCACTCCACGGGCTGTCCGCATCTCCTACGTGTGAGAGTGCATTCACACAGAGAGAAGGCTTGTTCAGGACGCGTAGCGCTGCACATTGCTGCGCCTCGTGAACAAGGCTTGTATGTCGGGAAACGTGTTTATTACGCAAGCGTCATTGACGCCTGCATGTCAAGCAGTCTTTGCACGGGCTTGAGCGTTGGGTGTTCTCCGCCTGTATACGTGAGTGCTGGCATGTGCAATCAACTTTACGTGCATGTGTACTTGTGCAAGGACGAACGAGAACTCAGGAGCGCATGTATGCTTTTGGGAGCACGTGCATGCGCGTGTGTGGTTAGTGGGTGTGTGTTAGTGTGTGTGTGTGTGTGTGTGTGTGTGTGTGTGTGTGTGTATGCACAAAGTATCACTTATTTGTTGCTCAATGTTAACTTCGCTCATGCATACGTAAGTATTTTCACACCTGTTTTTGGTGCACGAATGCGATTCTTGTTATGCATACGTTATCTGTCAATGATCTAAGATATTTCATTATTTATCATTCTTTTCAAACCAAGAAGACAGATATGCACTTGCACATTCTTGTATATCGTCTCCCGAGTGCATCAATAACCTTTCCGAAAGCTTCACGTCAGTGAGCTACACAACCCGCACAGCCGCGTGCTCTATGGCTGTTAGCCCTGAAGGGAGGGGACAAGGATTTAGCTAATGGTCCATTTCGACTTCGTGGGGGCAAGCTGGGGAGGTCAGCGACTCCATCTGATACAATGCTCACCGGGTGAATGGGTATGGGTACAAGTAAAAATGGCGAGGGTGGTGGTGGTGGTGTTTGTGATCGGAGAAGAAGAAGAAGAAGAAGAAGAAGAAGAAGAAGAAGAAGAAGAAGAAGAAGAGAGAGAGAGAGAGAGAGAGAGAGAGAGAGAGAAAGAGAGAGGAAATATAACATAGAAAAGCAGAGCGCGAAAACAGCGGTAGTGAGGGACAGGAAAAAGAAGGCGAAGGACGGACGAAAACAGAAAGGAAATGTGAGATGAAAGAGATGACAAAAATAGGGGGTGGGGGTGGGGGGGGGGGGGGGGGAAGACGAAGAAAAACGGCGTCAGAGAATGATGAGAGCAACGAGAAGAAAGGAAGGGCGATAAAGGAAGGGTGACAGCCTTATGAAGAATGGGACAGTAAAAAGGGAACTGGGTGGACAGGTAATGAAGAGATTAGATGGAAGGGTTGTGGAGAGAGAGAGAGAGAGAGAGAGAGAGAGAGAGATGCACGCACACAAACACGCAGACGCGCACGCACAGACACACACACACACACACACACACACACACACACACACACACACACACAGCGACACAAAGAGAGATGAACACAGATTTAAAAAACTGCGACCAAAAACACATAGGAAAGGCCATCGAGAAGCACTGAGTGGTGAACAGTGTCCAGAGCGTTCCAAGTCCTTCCCTGACCCCGGGATCGGCTAGGGTGACGGAGAGGATGACGTGGAAGTCTCACTCGGACCACTTGGCGACCTGCGATGGACTCGGGGATTAAGTTCAGGCTCGCCCCCCACGCCACGCCCTCCTTCAGCACAGCCACCGTCCATCTCTTTGATCCCAAGCTGGCAGATTAGGCCAAGGAAGAAGACCGGAGGCTGACACTCGATGCTCTGGACCCCAGTTATTTACGGGACAAGTGCGAAAGCCACAAAGGCCCCGAGGGTCTGATGACGCTCAAAGGACGCCTATAGCTGTGGACGTGTCCTTTTCAGTGTGTATCCAGTTGCCCCCATGCATACAGGCAATGCCAACCCTTCCCAGGAATTCTTCACAGGTGGGAGACACCGAGGGTAGACCGAAGGTTTGGATGAATCCAATGCTTGTGAAATACTGTTCGCGTGAAGTCTTGGTCAAGACAAAAAGGTCCAGGAAAAACTTCCCAAGTGGCTGTTTTTATGATGGACCGTCTTAACTTTTAAAATATAAAATCAATGCTAGTGGGCCGCCAACAATTTGATTAAATTATTTCCTGTTTTCAAATCATCTCGTAAATAATTCTTCTAGGCGTGGCTATGCTTTTCAATCTGATTATGGATAGCCCTCGGGCAAGCTCAACCTCGCACAGTGTACGCTCAACTAGATCAACAGATCCTCGAGAACCAAATGCAAACATCTATGCGCGTTGAGCAAAGTGAAAAACGGACGAGCAAAAGTCTGACTGTCATGCACTGTGAATCATTTGTCCTGTTGGAAGAGCAAAGGAGGTCGGTGAAACGCTGCCTGAGGTGAACTGCGATCACACCAGGCGATAGTGTTTCTCCAGCCACACAAACAGGAAGGTACAAAGGCAGATAAAGGCAGCAGGAAGAAAACAGGGTGGAGCCACTATGCATCCCCGCAGCACGGACTTGCAAACTAGACAGGAATTTTGTGTGCAAAGGCACGCGCCCTTTTTCCATACCTGCATCGTCTCCACCCGCATATTTCAAAGTAAATATCTGATTAAAAGTGCACCTGACAAGTGTATGGGCTTTGCGAAAGAAGCGGTTTGTATTGATCCACCTTAAAAACAGAATGCAAAAGAAGGGAGTGAACGAGTTTGCAAACGAGGATGAAAGCACTTTTGAAAGTATAAATAGGTTCAAGGACCAGGCTGAAAGTGATGCCGCGAAATAGAGCGAGACGTTGGGATTCAGGAAATGGAAGCGAGCTAACCTGTCCTTTGCTTGCAAAAAGTATTTGCACACAAAACCATTTGGAAATGAATGTGAAAAAATTACAGGAATAAGTGCGCCAGATAGCAGAGCAGCAAGCCAGTCAGTCGGACAGTGTCAGTCGGTCAGACAGTCGGTCGATCAGTCACCAAGTCAGCCAGTCAGTCGGTCAGTTACTCGTCAATCAGTTAGTATCATTCTCTCCAGTCAAATAGACAAAAGCTCTCACACTGCCTGGCTGAGGGAGTCCTGCGCACTGCATCAGTCAGGTCGAAGAGAGGAAGGCGTACTGAGGTCAGCCGAGAGTTCCAAGTGCGCTAAATACTTCTGACGATTGAACCGTTCATGCAGTTCACAGAATTACGGTCGCTATTAATCCAGTAGATTTGGGCCAGAGGCCTCGGAGCAAAGTTCAAGTTCGAGCTCCAGTTCAGCACTGTAATGAAATGTATCCATAATTCGTTCGACCTTGAAACTTTTTTTAAACTGTAGAACTACAGCAGAATACATGTAATTTGATGATCTGCTAAAGTCTACACTACAATTTCAACACGCCATAACTGGAGATGTAGAGAAGGGTACTCACACTGGCATCCCATAATTTCCACTCGCATGCTGGGGTGCTTGTGCCAATGCACCGTGTGGAATTTGATGTAGCGTGCGATGATGGGCTTGTCCAGGTAGGAGTGTTTCACAGCGTACGAGTCCGTGTTTCCCTCAAACACCTGCAAGGAGGACAAAATACACCTGATCAGCATCATCGGTCACGAAATAAGATTTCAAGATGTGTAGGTATATGTAGGCCTAAGGGAGGGTCGGAAGGAGGGCGATGGAGTTGAAGATTATTGAGATGATAAAGACGAAGATGACGAAATGACAGTATACACCAGGCAAAACTCTGAGGTCTCCTAGTTGGGGTGTGACGCAATAAATGACGTAATTTGAATTCTGTCTAGCACGGGAATCTCACTTCCCCGTTCAACAGCACCACTCTCATAAATTATGATCTTCGGATTTGAACACGACAGTTCAAACCACGTCAAACACAGAGAGAACTAGATGAAACTGTTAAGGGTGAAATGTTAAATTTCGCGCCAGTAATGAGACAGAGGATGAGCTAAAACAAAGCAAGTAATGAGACAGAGGATGGGCAAGTAATGAGACAGAGGATGGGCTAAAACAAAGCGAGTAATGAGACAGAGGATGGGCAAGTAATGAGACAGAGGATGGGCAAGTAATGAGACAGAGGATGGGCTAAAACAAAGCAAGTAATGAGACAGAGGATGGGCTAAAACAAAGCAAGTAATGAGACAGAGGATGGGCTAAAACAAAGCAAGTAATGAGACAGAGGATGGGCTAAAACAAAGCAAGTAATGAGACAGAGGATGGGCTAAAACAAAGCGAGTAATGAGACAGAGGATGGGCTAAAACAAAGCAAGTAATGAGACAGAGGATGGGCAAGTAATGAGACAGAGGATGGGCTAAAACAAAGCGAGTAATGAGACAGAGGATGGCTAAAACAAAGCAAGTAATGAGACAGAGGATGGGCTAAAACAAAGCAAGTAATGAGACAGAGGATGGGCAAGTAATGAGACAGAGGATGGGCTAAAACAAAGCAAGTAATGAAACAGAGGATGGGCAAGTAATGAGACAGAGGATGGGCAAGTAATGAGACAGAGGATGGGCTAAAACAAAGCGAGTAATGAAACAGAGGATGGCTAAAACAAAGCAAGTAATGAGACAGAGGATGGGCAAGTAATGAGACAGAGGATGGGCAAGTAATGAGACAGAGGATGGGCAAGTAATGAGACAGAGGATGGGCTAAAACAAAGCAAGTAATGAGACAGAGGATGGGCAAGTAATGAGACAGAGGATGGGCAAGTAATGAGACAGAGGATGAGCTAAAACAAAGCGAGTAATGAGACAGAGGATGGGCAAGTAATGAGACAGAGGATGGGCAAGTAATGAGACAGAGGATGGGCTAAAACAAAGCAAGTAATGAGACAGAGGATGGGCTAAAACAAAGCGAGTAATGAGACAGAGGATGGGCTAAAACAAAGCAAGTAATGAGACAGAGGATGGGCAAGTAATGAGACAGAGGATGGGCTAAAACAAAGCGAGTAATGAGACAGAGGATGGGCAAGTAATGAGACAGAGGATGGGCAAGTAATGAGACAGAGGATGGGCAAGTAATGAGACAGAGGATGAGCTAAAACAAAGCAAGTAATGAGACAGAGGATGGGCAAGTAATGAGACAGAGGATGGGCTAAAACAAAGCAAGTAATGAGACAGAGGATGGGCAAGTAATGAGACAGAGGATGGGCAAGTAATGAGACAGAGGATGAGCTAAAACAAAGCAAGTAATGAGACAGAGGATGGGCTAAAACAAAGCGAGTAATGAAACAGAGGATGGGCTAAAACAAAGCAAGTAATGAGACAGAGGATGGGCTAAAACAAAGCGAGTAATGAGACAGAGGATGGCTAAAACAAAGCAAGTAATGAGACAGAGGATGGGCAAGTAATGAGACAGAGGATGAGCTAAAACAAAGCAAGTAATGAGACAGAGGATGGGCAAGTAATGAGACAGAGGATGGGCAAGTAATGAGACAGAGGATGGGCTAAAACAAAGCAAGTAATGAGACAGAGGATGGGCTAAAACAAAGCAAGTAATGAGACAGAGGATGGGCAAGTAATGAGACAGAGGATGGGCAAGTAATGAGACAGAGGATGGGCTAAAACAAAGCAAGTAATGAGACAGAGGATGGGCAAGTAATGAGACAGAGGATGGGCAAGTAATGAGACAGAGGATGGGCAAGTAATGAGACAGAGGATGGGCAAGTAATGAGACAGAGGATGGGCTAAAACAAAGCGAGTAATGAGACAGAGGATGGGCAAGTAATGAGACAGAGGATGGGCAAGTAATGAGACAGAGGATGGGCAAGTAATGAGACAGAGGATGGGCAAGTAATGAGACAGAGGATGGGCTAAAACAAAGCGAGTAATGAGACAGAGGATGGGCAAGTAATGAGACAGAGGATGGGCAAGTAATGAGACAGAGGATGGGCTAAAACAAAGCGAGTAATGAGACAGAGGATGGGCAAGTAATGAGACAGAGGATGGGCTAAAACAAAGCAAGTAATGAGACAGAGGATGGGCTAAAACAAAGCAAGTAATGAGACAGAGGATGGGCAAGTAATGAGACAGAGGATGGGCTAAAACAAAGCAAGTAATGAAACAGAGGATGGGCAAGTAATGAGACAGAGGATGGGCTAAAACAAAGCAAGTAATGAGACAGAGGATGGGCAAGTAATGAGACAGAGGATGGGCTAAAACAAAGCAAGTAATGAGACAGAGGATGGGCAAGTAATGAGACAGAGGATGGGCAAGTAATGAGACAGAGGATGGGCTAAAACAAAGCAAGTAATGAGACAGAGGATGGGCAAGTAATGAGACAGAGGATGGGCTAAAACAAAGCAAGTAATGAGACAGAGGATGGGCTAAAACAAAGCAAGTAATGAGACAGAGGATGGCTAAAACAAAGCAAGTAATGAGACAGAGGATGGGCTAAAACAAAGCAAGTAATGAGACAGAGGATGGGCTAAAACAAAGCGAGTAATGAAACAGAGGATGGGCAAGTAATGAGACAGAGGATGGGCTAAAACAAAGCAAGTAATGAGACAGAGGATGGGCTAAAACAAAGCAAGTAATGAAACAGAGGATGGGCAAGTAATGAGACAGAGGATGGGCTAAAACAAAGCAAGTAATGAGACAGAGGATGGGCTAAAACAAAGCGAGTAATGAGACAGAGGATGGGCAAGTAATGAGACAGAGGATGGGCTAAAACAAAGCAAGTAATGAAACAGAGGATGGCTAAAACAAAGCGAGTAATGAGACAGAGGATGGGCTAAAACAAAGCAAGTAATGAGACAGAGGATGGGCTAAAACAAAGCGAGTAATGAGACAGAGGATGGGCAAGTAATGAGACAGAGGATGGGCTAAAACAAAGCAAGTAATGAGACAGAGGATGGGCAAGTAATGAGACAGAGGATGGGCAAGTAATGAGACAGAGGATGGGCTAAAACAAAGCAAGTAATGAGACAGAGGATGGGCAAGTAATGAGACAGAGGATGGGCTAAAACAAAGCAAGTAATGAGACAGAGGATGGGCAATTAATGAGACAGAGGATGAGCTAAAACAAAGCAAGTAATGAAACAGAGGATGGGCTAAAACAAAGCAAGTAATGAGACAGAGGATGGGCTAAAACAAAGCAAGTAATGAGACAGAGGATGGGCTAAAACAAAGCGAGTAATGAGACAGAGGATGGGCGAGTAATGAAACAGAGGATGGGCAAGTAATGAGACAGAGGATGGGCTAAAACAAAGCAAGTAATGAGACAGAGGATGGGCTAAAACAAAGCGAGTAATGAGACAGAGGATGGGCGAGTAATGAAACAGAGGATGGGCAAGTAATGAGACAGAGGATGGGCTAAAACAAAGCGAGTAATGAGACAGAGGATGGGCTAAAACAAAGCAAGTAATGAGACAGAGGATGGGCGAGTAATGAAACAGAGGATGGGCTAAAACAAAGCGAGTAATGAGACAGAGGATGGGCAAGTAATGAAACAGAGGATGGGCTAAAACAAAGCAAGTAATGAGACAGAGGATGGGCGAGTAATGAAACAGAGGATGGGCTAAAACAAAGCGAGTAATGAGACAGAGGATGGGCAAGTAATGAAACAGAGGATGGGCTAAAACAAAGCAAGTAATGAGACAGAGGATGGGCTAAAACAAAGCAAGTAATGAGACAGAGGATGGGCTAAAACAAAGCGAGTAATGAGACAGAGGATGGGCGAGTAATGAAACAGAGGATGGGCTAAAACAAAGCAAGTAATGAGACAGAGGATGGGCGAGTAATGAAACAGAGGATGGGCTAAAACAAAGCAAGTAATGAGACAGAGGATGGGCAAGTAATGAAACAGAGGATGGGCTAAAACAAAGCAAGTAATGAGACAGAGGATGGGCAAGTAATGAGACAGAGGATGGGCTAAAACAAAGCGAGTAATGAGACAGAGGATGGGCTAAAACAAAGCGAGTAATGAGACAGAGGATGGGCTAAAACAAAGCGAGTAATGAGACAGAGGATGGGCAAGTAATGAGACAGAGGATGGGCGAGTAATGAAACAGAGGATGGGCTAAAACAAAGCGAGTAATGAGACAGAGGATGGGCTAAAACAAAGCGAGTAATGAGACAGAGGATGGGCAAGTAATGAGACAGAGGATGGGCGAGTAATGAAACAGAGGATGGGCTAAAACAAAGCAAGTAATGAGACAGAGGATGGGCTAAAACAAAGCAAGTAATGAGACAGAGGATGGGCAAGTAATGAGACAGAGGATGGGCAAGTAATGAAACAGAGGATGGGCTAAAACAAAGCAAGTAATGAGACAGAGGATGGGCAAGTAATGAGACAGAGGATGGGCGAGTAATGAGACAGAGGATGGGCTAAAACAAAGCAAGTAATGAGACAGAGGATGGGCTAAAACAAAGCAAGTAATGAGACAGAGGATGGGCTAAAACAAAGCGAGTAATGAGACAGAGGATGGCTAAAACAAAGCAAGTAATGAGACAGAGGATGGGCGAGTAATGAGACAGAGGATGGGCGAGTAATGAAACAGAGGATGGGCTAAAACAAAGCGAG
>JAWQFJ010000253.1:191672-216672 GCA_034096865.1 Theodoxus fluviatilis | reverse complement strand
CACACATGCATTCAGCTCTTCCCTCCAGGTATATGGCTGTGGCCTATTCTGTGAAAAGAATAAGAGTCGTATCAGGTACCAATAATTGCTTTCACCCAGAGGTAAACATACTACGAAGGTGAAGAAGCGAAACCGCGCAGGCAACGAGGCATTTGATCATCATGCCTGGACAAAGCAGCGAAGACACGTGTCCCCGAAGGTGCTCTAAGAGTCATCAACCATTTCCGATCAAGAGTCGACTTCAACACTCACTCGAGCCAAAGTCCTATCTGAGACAGAACGTTGTTTGTTTTCATAACTGGCTCGATGAAGCATGTCCAACGACTTGGACAGCATTTGCAGCACCGAGTGATTGAAAGTCCCCAACAATGGCCAACCCATTGCCCTCAGGCCAGCAGGTCTTAATCCCGGCTTTCAAAAACAGGCAGCAGGTGTATGCAGACATCTTCCCGCTTGGAACTGCCCACGATGCAGCGCTGCTAGACTGAAGGTAAACAATGAGGCTGCACCTGGACTTTGAGGCACCTTCCTGTCACAAACAACAATCATGCCAAACTACTGAAGCGAATATGACATGTAAAGGTGTGGGGACTTATTGCTAGGATCAAATATATCGAAATATATGATTCAAGACAGAGGAAATATCGATATATGGATGGCATTACGATTTCTTCCGAGTGTGTGTGTGTGTGTGTGTGTGTGTGTGTGTGTGTTTCATTTCATGACGATAATGGTAGAACACTGAAGCATAATGAAACCCTCGAAAAAGACGACAGTTTTGAGGAATCCAAACGAACCAACCCATGAAATTCATCAAAAATCTTAGACGAAGGAGCTTATACGCATTTCTTCCGGACACGTGGTCATCATAGCATAGCTACGAATGACACCGATAAATGCAGGAGAGGACCGCATTCAACGGCAGGGGACAAAGCAAGAGCACAGCTGCTGGCAAGGAATGTGATGGCAGATAAATCATCCAAGAAGACGAGAAGACTACGCAGTTAAAAGACGCCAACTTCAAAAGGGTTTGGCTTATTATTCACTGAGGTTTTCCGCATGACTGCCCAGAGCGGGAGAAGGTGTCTATCTCTCTATTCCTCCAGCACATCCTCAGCTGTAGGACGAGGGGAGAATATTTTTTCAGGCCCGGATAAAGTGACGATACACCAGGTTTCTCTGACGCGAAGCGTGCAGCTTTCTCTGTATACCACCTGTTTACAAGGACGCGGGCTCCTAAATTCTTTAAGATGCAAGGAGAGCTATGAGAAATAACAGTCGAACTGAAGGAGCAGGGGAGAGAGAGAGAAATAGATTAATTCGCGGTGTCATCTATTTCCCAATCGTTCATCCTCTCCTCCACTACAGTGCTCCATCATCTGCATGCCCTCCAAACCTCATTTGCTCATTCCTGTTTATTTCTCTCTTTAGGCTCAATCTCCATCTGTAATACACACATACAAGCAACTACTTTATCCATCACCTGGAAACGTTTTCTGCGTATTTCGTTCCAGAGTGTTAATAAACTTTCTAACAGTCCATTCATTTACTTATCAGGAGTGATTACAAATTGCATTTTCGGCAGGAAAGGGAGGAGGAGGAGGAGGAGGAGGAGGAGGAGGAGGAGGAGGAGGAGGAGGAGGAGGAGGAGGAGGAGGAGGAGGAGGGGAAGGAGGAGGAGGAGGAGGAGGGGAAGGAGGAGGAGGAGGAGGAGGAGGAGGAGGAGGAGGAGGAGGAGGAGGAGGAGGAGGAGGAGGAGGAGGAGGAGGAGGAGGAGGAAAAAGAGGAGGAGGAGGAGGAGGAGGAGGAGAGAGAGAGAGAGAGAGAGAGAGAGAGAGAGAGAGAGAGAGAGAGAGAGAGAGGGAGAGAGAGAGAGAGAATTTAGTTATGGAAAGTACATGTATGTATGTATGTATGTACGTACGTACGTACGCACGCACGCATGCATGCATGCATGCATGCATGCATGCATGCATGTATGTATGTATGTATGTATGTATGTATGTATGTATGTATGTATGTATGTATGTATGTATGTATGTATGTATGTATGTATGTATGTATGTATGTATGTATGTATGTATGTATACATCTTCCACACGTAAGTGTGAATGCTGCTCAGGGTTATATGGCATATATATGTACACACCTCAAAAGAAAGGACAAGGGAAAACCCTGTGAATTAAATAATTTAATGAAACAATATCGAAATAAATAAATCAAAATTTTAATACATGTACACACATACACAAAACGTGTTGGCCCACGGCTAAAAGCCTTCCGAGACACGAAAAACGAAATTAATTTAAACCAAAAATAAACCAAAAGCAGGAGACAAGATAATAATAGTACTCATATGTACGAAGAAGAGAAAAAAGAAATAATACAAAAGGAAGATAATATTTACATGGTGTATGAACCCGTGGGGACCAGTACGAGGAAAGGTGCTACCCCTCCGGGTTCATCCTGTCGAGTGAGTGAGGGAGGTAAGGAGGTGAGTACTCCTCATTGTAGCCACGTTCCACATGCAGCACGGAGATGGGGTGGTGGCGGGAGGTGGTGGCGGGGTGGGGGGAAAATCCCCGGCGTCCGGGTGCACCCAGTGACGTCACAGTGGCTTGGAGCAGTGAGGGGGCGGGGCAGGCGGGATGGTTCAATGCCCCAGGAAGCTGAGCTCACGGTTCATTCCTTGCGGCTCCAGTGTGCCCATCTCGAAGATCAGGCGCTGTTCGAAAGCTTTTCGATGGGCACTGGACTGGAACCGCCTGACGATGGTAACCCTCAGGTCCGTGGGGCTGTGGTCGCCACTGAGGAAGTGGAGGGGCACTGGACGGTCAGTCCTGGCATTGGAGATGTCGCTTCTGTGTCCACGAAACCGGGCATGGAGGGCTTGTCCTGTCTCGCCTATGTAGATGGCTCCGCATCGTTGGCAAACTGGAGCCGCAAGGAATGAACCGTGAGCTCAGCTTCCTGGGGCATTGAACCATCCCGCCTGCCCCGCCCCCTCACTGCTCCAAGCCACTGTGACGTCACTGGGTGCACCCGGACGCCGGGGATTTTCCCCCCACCCCGCCACCACCTCCCGCCACCACCCCATCTCCGTGCTGCATGTGGAACGTGGCTACAATGAGGAGTACTCACCTCCTTACCTCCCTCACTCACTCGACAGGATGAACCCGGAGGGGTAGCACCTTTCCTCGTACTGGTCCCCACGGGTTCATACACCATGTAAATATTATCTTCCTTTTGTATTATTTCTTTTTTCTCTTCTTCGTACATATGAGTACTATTATTATCTTGTCTCCTGCTTTTGGTTTATTTTTGGTTTAAATTAATTTCGTTTTTCGTGTCTCGGAAGGCTTTTAGCCGTGGGCCAACACCTTTTGTGCATGTGTGTACATGTATTATAATTTTGATTTATTTATTTCGATATTGTTTCATTAAATTATTTAATTCACAGGGTTTTCCCTTGTCCTTTCTTTTGAGGTGTGTACATATATATGCTATGTATGTATGTATGTATGTATGTATGTATGTATGTATGCAACTTTCCCAGCAAGTGTTAATCAATGCAGTATGTTTATTTGAATGGATGCTGACTCCTGGATTGCATCTCAATGTCCACTATTTCAAGTGTCTCTTCTGACATGGTAATTTCTATCTGTGTGTAATGTCAATATAAGACAGTGTTAAACACTGTACACCCAAACAGAAACATGTGTACTAACTGGAAATGCCTCCTGATTGTACTTACTATTTTACTACTCTTTATTCCAAATGAGGTCTATGTTCTGTACAGATACTCAATGGCTGAAAGTTTATGCATTCTATTTATCCTTAATGTACTTGTACTATCTTAAGCAATAATATGTGTGCAGGTGCAGGCATGTTTCAACGTTTCACCATATGACGTGAGTCCAGTATTTAGTCTGTTATGTCAAAGCGAGGGGAATGTATGTAAAGAAAGTGTATGTGTGTGAATGCATGTATATCTCAATACATAAATGTCAAAATGCTGTTCCCAGTATTTCATGTCAAAGTGAGGAGACATTAAATGTAAAAGAAAATGCTACAATATGTGAATACATGTATATTCCAATACCAAAATGTCTAAAGGCTGTAACCTGCCTATCATATAAACTCGGATCTAACTGAAGACTATGTAAATGTAAATATCACTGCAGCCAATCTACGGTTGACTCGATGTAACTTTGTGAATGCAGGTCTCAGCAGCTATCCATTTTGCGGGTGAAATTTAGTTTGCTCATGAAAATCTGTGCCTTATGTGTATAAGTGTGGACATTTATGTTACAAATCTTTTTGGTCAGGATAACCTAGTTGTTTTTGTGTTGGCTTTCATCAACAATGTAGGTCTCCATTTTCTTGCTTGTGAGTTGAATAGCTCTGAGTTACAAGATGGATCTATTCATAGTTTGTTCATGTGTGCAGATTTTGTGCATTTTTCATGAATAAAGTCTTTTTGATATGTATGTATGTATGTATGTATGTATGTATGTATGTATGTATGTATGTATGTATGTATGTATGTATGTATGTATGTATGTATGTATGTATGTATGTATGTATGTATGTATGTATGTATGTATGTATGTATGTATGTATGTATGTATGTATGTATGTATGTATGTATGTATGTATGTATTAGTTGTCTGATATACTATTGCGTTGTGGTATGTGTTAAATCTTATTTGCAGCTTTCCCAGCAAGTGTTAATCAATGCAGTATGTTTATTTGAATGGATGCTGACTCCAGGATTGCATCTCAATGTCCACTAATATTTCAAGTGTCTCTTCTGTCATGATAATTTCTATCTGTGTGTAATGTCAATATAAGACAGTGTTAAACACTGTACACCCAAACAGAAACATGTGTACTCACTGGAAATGGCTCCTTTTGTACTTACTATTAAAAAGGGCTCCTAATGTGCCAAATCTTGTTTGCAACTTCCCCAGCTTGTGTTACTTGATGAGTAAGTTTGTATGAATTAATGCTGCTTCCAGGATCACATGTCAATGCCCATTAACTATTCTAAGTGTTTTTACCATCAAGGTAATCATAATTTTCTAACTGTCTGTAAAGTCAATGTAACAAACTGATGGTAAACACTGTACAGGTGACTAACAGGCCTACAAATGTAAACTTCTGTTTGGAAAAAATAATATATTGTGATAAAGATTTTGCAAATGACAAAGGCATATCATATATATTGTAGCCAAACAGAGATATGTGTTAAGCCCATATGATCAGCCGCTACTACTCTTTATTCCAAATTAGGTCTATGCTCTGTACAGTTATTCAATGGCTGAGAGTTTGTGTATTAATTTGTTCATGTGTGCAGATGTTGTACAATTTTCATGAATAAAGTCTTTATGATATGTATGTATGTATGTATGTATGTATGTATGTATGTATGTATGTATGTATGTATGTATGTATGTATGTGTGTGTGTGTGTGTGTGTGTGTGTGTGTGTGTGTGTGTGTGTGTGTGTGTGTGTGTGTGTGTGTGTGTGTGTGTGTGTGTGTGTGTGTGTGTGTGTGTGTGTGTGTGTGTGTGTGTGTGTGTGTGTGTGTGTATGTATGTATGTATGTATGTATGTATGTATGTATGTATGTATGTATGTATGTATGTATGTATGTATGTATGTATGTATGTATGTATGTATGTATGGGCATTGATGTTTAGCAGCTCTTTCTGATAACAAATAGTCCCGTATCATATCCATACCCGCTCCAGATAACATCTTCAGTGCTGTAGCCTGTATATTGGGAAATATGTTCAGGTACCTACTTGCAGACTTGTTAAGGAAAAATGTTATTTCCACGCGTTAATATTCTTGATTTACTTGCGGAAATGCGTAGCTGGCTACAGAATGAAAAATACTTTAGGCATCTCAAGACATTCTCATACCACAGCCCTGATCAAGTTTCATTCTTATAACAACGCCGCAGACATCTGCATGTAATTCCTCCTTTGGCTTCAGGCTCCTTTAGTAAGGCCACGGTGACAAGGCCCAAGCTACGCTTGTACCTCTGTTAGGTGGTGCTGCAAGTGTGACTGCATTGCCGAAGACTACAAGACGTTGGACTGCAGGCTACACAGCTGCAAAGGCGGGGCTGACTGGAGCTGGCAGGAGAACACCATGGGGACATGGGGCCTTTGTTGGCGCGCGACGCCCCTGGAGCCGAAGGCCTGGTCGCCCCCCCATCCCAGTAATAACTTGTCATCGTCCACGCTCCTCGCACACACCCTGTCTGCTCTGGCGTCTTTCACGTCAGTCTCAGCGGCTTGCTGGCTCCTGCTGCTCGCTCTTTAGTCTGGGTTGAATGTGCCGATGTACGACGAGGTGAGAGATGGCAAGGTAAAGTGCGTTGAGGAGGTAAGAAAAAGTGAAATGAGGAGAGGTAATCAAATATGAGGTGAGGTGAAGTAAGGTAAGGAGTGTTGGAATAAGGTAAGGTTGAATAAAGAAAGGAAAGGAAGAAAAGAATAATGATAGATTAACAAAACTATGAGATAGAGATGGTACAGGTGAAAAATGGTCACATTTAATTAAGGTAAGGGACTATGACATTGGGTTACACAAGGTTTGCTGAATAAAAGTACAATACGCGTAAGAGGAGGGGAGCATTTAGGACTAATTATGGATGAGGAAAAGTTGGTGGTGAACGGAAGGTAGATGACAGTCAAGCAGACAGTCAAATGATGCGAACGTGAATAGTAACGATACACAAAACATTACCCTATCGCTCACAATCGCACAGGTATGCACAGACAAATACCACATACAAAATACGTGGTGTATACACACACACACACACACACACACACACACACACACACACACACACAAATACACACACACACACACACACACACACACACACACACACACACACACACACACACACACACACACACACACACACACAAATACACACACACACACACACACACACACACACACACACACACACACAAATACACACACACACGCACACACACACACACACACACACACACGATCTGCACAAGAAACGTTCCCAGGCGACAGGAAGTTCGATTGGACGAGTCCCCCATGACGTGAAGATCTCCTTGGGCGGACACCAATGGCGGGGCTGGGGTTCGTTGCTCTGAAGAGGAGGTAGGCAGCCTTTGACGTGGAGTAATTACCTTTCCTCCGCCAGGAGCCCTTTGTGCTAATCCAGAGGCAGCATTCGCTGGCCCGATGGACGAGAATAGCGACCAGGAGGGGGTGGGCGTGGGTAAACCACAAATAAGCCTTTTATGCTCTAGGGGATCAGTTTGGAAAATATTTTCCATTTCTTTTGTCCAGCTCCTCCGTGGTTTCATAATTGAGCATATTCACAAGTTGGGCTGCGTAGACATGGCTTTGAAAAGCCAGGGGTCTTCTCCAGCGAGCAGAAGCATGCCTTGGACGTGTACCACTGTGGGACGCTGACTTCGAGCTGCCAACGGTTTTGTGTTGAGTTATGCCAGCAATGCCGATTCCAGATCCACGGGTTTCTTTTGGTTCTCACGTCGGTGTATCTCACAAAAGTATTATATCAGCCACGTGTTCGCTTTGCGTCCCCGATTAGAGTGAACAGTGTAAGATCTTGATCCGTCCTGTATGGAACTGACAGTTCCTCATTCAGGCAGTCATCAGGGCTTGAGAAAAGTAGCCGTCACTTTATGTATAAGACTCTTTGCGCAACAGGGAAAGCTTTTGCCAAAAGAAATACAACACGCACGATGACTCGTTCAACAAGTCGGATTAGAAATACCTTTAGAAAAAAGAAAACACTCAGTGCTTTCAAATGAACCCCAAACCAGTTATTCAGGCATCCAAACGATAACAACCGTCAACAGTGTAAAGAAAGCAGATGCTCACCAGTAAACACTGTTGCGTACGCGAGAGCATGCATGCACACACAAAAGCACGCATTCACACACACACACACACACACACACACACACACATGCAAAGAGAGAGAGAGAGAGAGAGAGAGAGAGAGAGAGACAGACAGAGAGAGAGAGACAGAGAGAGAGAGAGAGAGAGAGAGAGAGAGAGAGAGAGAGAGAGAGAGAGAGAGAGAGAGAGAGAGAGAGAGAGAGAGAGAGAGTGAGAGAGAGAGAGAGAGAGTGAGAGAGAGAGAGAGAGAGAGAGAGAGAGAGAGAGAGAGAGAGAGAGAGAGATAGTCTGATGGAGACCAGCTTTTGTTCTTGTCCGATTAGAGTACAGCAGTCTGTAGCGTCACTCACCCTCTGGTTGCCATAGTTGTCCGTGACGTAAGACCAGTGGAAAGCGTCCATGCTAAAGGACACCATGAATGACGTCACCCACTCGGCGCCGTCACCCCGGCCTTGCGTCAGCACGCCCGTCACCTAGCAACAGAGGACACAACTCATGTTAAACAAGCACCTAGGGAGTCTAAGCATAAGAAATACGTTCTTTTTAAACACTTTAGACATGCCTCTTTGTAAACTGTATTTATTCATACAGGATTACACGTGCACATATATCGTCCATCTTGCAGTGGCCCTTTTAAAACCATATAATAATCTTTCTCTTCCTACCCCCCCCCCCTCTCTCTCTCTCTCTCTCTCTCTCTCTCTCTCTCTCTCTATTTCTATTTCTTTCTCAGAAGTCGCTATATTGGAGTTGAATGGAGTTTTGTCATAAATGTAGCAAAGCATGAAGATTGTATTGTATTGACATTTGTAATGGGCTGGTGGCCTTATCAATAAAGTTTCGAGTTCGAGTTTGAGTTCTATCTCTTTCTCTCTTTCTGTCTCTCTTTCTTTCTATCTCTTTCTCTCTTTCTTTCTGTCTCTCTCTTTCTCTCTCTTTCTATCTCTCTTTCTGTCTCGTTCTCTTTCTCTTTCTTTATCTTTTCACTGTTTTTATCTTTCTTTCTTTCTTTCCCCCTCTTTTTCTCCATATTTTACTTTTTTTACCTCTTCAGTACCCCCCCCCCCCCAACAAAAAAAAAGAAAAAAAAGAAAAAAGAAGTACCAATCATTAGACGATTAATGAGCATTTGCAACAAAGTCCACAATATTTGATGAAAAGGAAGAGGATACTCTGACATGTACCGGCAAACTGTTTTGTCAATTGGCAGCTTAATAACTTAAGGAGTCTTTGAAATGTTCAGAATATGTATTAGAAGTTCGTAAGTGAGTGCTGCTGAGAGATCATAGAGCTGTATAATGTGCATATTGTATGAGTTGTCGCCGACAGGAAGGAACAAGATTGAAAAGAACTTTGTAGAAATCATAGAAACAGTCAAATGAACGAAAAGACGAACCAAAAACGTATAGTTAGGCCTCAGGCCATTTACAATGGGTATGTAACTGATTGTGATATTTCACATATCAGACAGATTAAGCAATATTTCGGTGCTTAAATGCATGAATTAATAAAAACTGTCAGCACTCAGAGTAGAATATCAGACGATGATGCACACCACTCTAATCTAAATTAAGACGATACAAGCGTTTAACGTTGAACAATGTTGAAAAATATGTCATATTTCTTTTACAACGTGTGACATATAGCGCGACTATTTTTTCAACAGTTATAACGAATATACTGTGATTACCTGATGAACATAAACAGTCTTGTTATTACAGTTTGTACAATCCATTAGCCCATTAAAACATCACTAAATGCTTATTACCAAAAACAGTTTTCGTCACTTTGTTATCCATATCTAAACAACAGACCAAAGCTGCTTGTGTGTGAGCGCGCGCGCGAACTTGCTTAAGTGCATGTGTGCCTGCGTGTGCATGAATGCGTCTGTATGGTTGAGTGTGGTGAGCGTAACTGTACGTTAGTGTGGAAGAGACATCCCACTGCAGGGATAGATGGATGGATGGATGGAGTTTAAGGGCCTATCAGCCTTGTAGGCTATATAAGGCCACAACGTTCAGAAACACTTCCACCATGGTAACATAACTCACCGCGACAGCGGAGTATAGTACAATGCACTAAACTAGTGATATAAATTCAATAAAATCGAGTCCCACAGCACACCAGCCAGCAAAGGCAGTGCATAGCCTTCAAACACGAAAAAGCATAATAACGAAAGGGCAAAATGTCACATCTCGATGTCCTTGACACCGACAATGCATTCAGGGATAGGTGGATGGAGCCCAAGAGCTCATCAGGTTTTAAGGTCATTCAAAGCCACAACATACTTTCACTGAATAAAAATGTGCAATTAATTGATTACCACAGAAGAAGTAAGTAGAGAGAAAAGCCTGTGAGGAGGATTATGGCAGGGACGTTATGAAGACTGAGAGACGACACGGGCAGATAAAAAAAAGATGGTGGGAAAAGGGTTGGTGGGGTTGGTGACCGGGGGATATACCGAAAAACTGAACGAGGGAAGGAAAATGGAGGGGGGAGGGGTAGAGGATCCTCTGACGTGGGTGAGATCCCAGGGCAAGTGGACTGGAACAAACCACGACAGGCATTCGGCGTCGGACGGCCGGGACTCGCCCGCGAAGATAAATCAGTCACTGATCCCGACAAAGTAAACCGGACGCATAGAGCGTGTCAGCTACAGTAGCGATCCCTCAAGCTGCAAACTTGGACCAATGGTAAAGTAGGTTACACGTCACCCGACCTGCTGAGACCAATGAGAGCCCAGGTAACAACGGGCGGAGGACTTGGAGGAGTCTCGAGCACGACTTGCCCATGATGAAATTTTTAATCTTGTCTCCAGGAAGACTGCCCTCACTGAAAGGCTGTCTTATTGGGAGGGCGGCATCTCTACCACGGACGGCATGCGGCACGGCGATGCCACGACATCTTATAAGGCTCGTGCGAGCTCGGGGCCGGGCAAACTTGGACAGGTGTTGCGCGACAGATAGACACGTTTTGTACCATGTGGGGATTAGGGCTGGATGGGGGCAGACCTCCGCGCATTTATTCATGGCTGCTGTCTCTTGATAAGCAGAGGACCTGGACGCGGAACGAAGGCGAGCAGCCAAGCATGAGGCACGGCGTGGATGAGTTACTCACAAGCTGTCACCCACGGGCACAAGGCACATTCTTGTGCAAAGATACATTGGAACACGCGAGAGAAAATAAGACTGGAATAACTGAAAATCCACGTCGTGGTTAACATTGCGAGCGGTCCTGGTTAAATAGTGCCGACGTTTAACATTGTAAACGCCACGTGGAGAGCAATTGCAGTTGAATCAGTGACCAGTGTAGAGACTCGACACACGCTCGTTTGCTTCATGGCGCGTACAAGCGCCACTTAATGAATGCAATGCATTTAAATGGGTCTTTAAAGCAATTCAGAAGTGTACATGATGCGCAAAAAATGCAGTCAGCTCTAAGCAATTCATAGCAAGGAAAACGTTTTGGTTCCTTACGTGAAAATTCTGAACAACCCAAAGAATTTCCTTTAACTGCATCTCGAGTGCAATACATTCAATCATTTTCGTCATTAACACCCCCCCCCCCCCCCAACAAAAACATACATTAAACGGTATATGTTATGGACTCAAAGGCACTTAAAATATTCCACATTAAAGAGAACCGATCTCTGTATGAGAACTGAGCAGCAAAACAATATTTTAGACGCAAGAGCGCAGATGGGTGATTCCTAACAGACGCAAAATACGCGGATCTCCAAGTGATGTCTTCGCGTTTCTAGTTTGGGATGACGCAAGTGTACCAGGGGAAGAGATCAGCGTGGGCAGGAGGGAAAGTTTTGCCCAGTAATTTGAGCCCAGGCAGCTCGCCCCGAGAGCGTTTGCGAACGAATAAATCGCTCAACTTTTGGAGAGGTCCGTGGTAGAAAGAAACATATTCTCGCATTCATCACGCAAAGGTCGAGCCTTCCCCAGCAAAAACTTCTTCCACCTTTTTACCGCCTCCGAGTTTCCAGGACATTCACAAATTGCCAGTCTAATTTTGGCAGCGCCTTGGGTGGAAAAAACCGCGCAAGAAATATCGAGGCCTTCGTGTTAGTAGCCATGAAGCTTTTTTCAATGGCAAACACGTTTCAGATATAATCATTTTCTCTCGTTTTTTTATGAATCGCATCTATGAAACGATACGGACTCTTCGGTGAAAACTTGACACTCAAGACGTAGATTTCGTGCGTTTATTCCGCTCACCATTCCTTCGCTGAGGCGCTGCAAGCATGCTGGCTGAAGGTTGGGGTTGCGAGTGTCAAGCTAAACCTGTCATGGTGACTAATCACCGCAGGGAGGCGCAAGTGTGCGTGCATTCTGTGTTTTTCTAGAGAACCACCACGGAACTGCTAAATCAGTGGTTTTAGAGGATCGATAGTCCACACTTTCACTCGCACAATTACGCTGTGAACGTGTTTGTCGTACAAATAAATGTGTACGCTTTTTTCCAACCGCATTTCCTCTGAAACCTTGTCATGCACGCACGTGCGCCCTTACACACACGCGCGCGGACACAAACACACACACACACACACACACACACACACACACACACAAGCACACATAAACACATACATACACAGACACACATGCACACGCGCACACAAACACATGCACACACAGGCATACAGACACGGTTGAGCACCACAATGGTATGTTCCTATGACCCCTTTCCTGCGCCTTGCCCATGCCAGTCCCCTGTTTTCCCTTGTCACTGTCTGGTGGTCTGCACCACCTTCACTCACCCTGGCGGCCACCCCAAGGTCCACTTGGAGCCATTCCGAGGAGGACTTGTACTTGGCACACCAGCCTAGCTTGTTGGGTAGATATACCCGTGCATACTTCTCCGCGCACCCCTTTTCCCATTCAGATGGGTAGGTAGAGGAGGCGGTGATTTGCCAGTCCTGGATTGTGCCCATTATCATGCCCAGGGGCCCGTTCGTCGTGCACACTGCAACATGGACAAAAAAAGCAGTTATCATAGGGTGAAATAAGTTGTGAGATAACAGGCTGACATGTAGGCACATTGGTAGGTGGACAAAAAGAGCAGTTATCACGAGGTGAAATAAGTTGTAAAATAGGATTTGCAAGTAGGCACACTGGAAGGTGGGAAAAAAATAGTTATCATGGGATAAAACGAGTTGGGAAATGGTATTTGCATGTAGGCACACTGGAAGGTAGAAAAAAATAGTTATCATGGGATAAAACGAGTTGGAAAATGGTATTTGCATGTAGGCACACTGGAACGCGAACGTAAGAAAAATGTAGCATGGGAAGGAAACGGCTGCGAAAAGGGGTTGAAGTCGGGTTACAGTAACTTGACCGTGCATCATTCAGAGTTAAAATATTCGTTACGTGCATGTAATTTAAAGTGTTTTTTTTTGCTCTCGGATTCAAATGCGATGCAGCGATAAACATTTTTATCACGTAGGCACACAAAATGGCATATACGCGTTCGCACACAAACATGCACGTACACGCACGCACACATGCTGTGACCCGTAAGAAGCCGCGTTTTCTATGAAAGAAACCCTAGACTCGTGCCTGTTTCGACATATGGACGGAAAATAATATTTTGTTTTCAATCATTTTCACTATCCCACACAGAAAAGAAAGCGAGAATTCCAAATTTCCTTACCTTATGGATATTTTTGTTTTCATTTATGCATTGTCCTCAACAAGCGCTTCCGTTTTTACAGAAACTTTACACTCCTATTCATTCGTAAAAGATAAAACGGTCGATTAGAAATTTACAAAAGACCCTAACAACTTATCCAAACTCATTCACACCTCATCATCCATAAAAACGCACATCGTTAATACGAAAGCTAACAGGCGGAACAGCAAAACACACAACAGCTCCATGAGTAATGAGCTGATCCGGAAACAAGACATCAAGAACGATCTGTGCACCTGACTTGACATAAACGCCTCCTGCCCTGAGCGACTCTGCGAGGAAGCCAGAACGATTTGTCATAGCCGAGGCGGCCATTGTCTCGTCGCTGACAAATGGCGTGTGTGCTGAAGCAGTGGAGGCGAACGGTTTCCCGACATCGGATCTGCAGGGCGGTGTCTTGAAACGCTGTCAGTTCAACAGCAGAGCGCATGCCCCCTCACGCACGCACAATTGCCCCCGACCGCTCCACTATCCGCTCCCCGACCCCCGTCTCACAATGCCCCAAAGTTGAAGAAAACTCCAAATAGTGTTAATCGACCGGTAAATGAAGAGTAATAAATTACGGTAGATGAAAACAAAGGTCGTTTGCTGTATTACAAAACGGTACAGGTTGATCGGTTTATCGCTATGTCCGATAGGGTAATCTACTCGTAAAAGTTGTGGGTCATTGTCGCAAACAATCCACTGGCGAGATTTAACAATGGTAGTAGATTATTCCCCTTAATGCCATCTCGGTTACAGAAGTTCTAAACATGTGCGATGATGAATTACATCGGGTTGTTGCTAGATGCCGTTAGATGCATGAATACTGGATTATAGTTCAACGAGTAGAATTACTGTGGCAGGCGTACTCCTCCGTTATCATATAGCACAACCTGAGCACTCGGTATGAACCTGGAGTTCCCATCGTTTGCACCATCTGCATCGAGTTGACAAGCAGAGCCACTGAGACGGAATGGAAGGTGCTGATTGGAGCAAGCTAAGGAGAGGCAAACATCCGGATGTGGAGAAAGGTGGGAGATTGATGGCCTGATGGCACTGTTATGACCGACCTGCCTCGACATTTCAGCCTTGAGAGAGAGTGAGAGAGAGAGAGAGAGAGAGAGAGAGAGAGAGAGAGAGAGAGAATTCCACTGAAAACATCACAGGGGCGGCGGCGGGAGAAAAGAAGGAGAAGAGGGAAGAGCAGATGCAGCAGCGGAGGCAACAGCAGGAAGAACAGACAGAGACGCAGACGGAGAAGAAGAGGTCGCGAGCGTGCAGAAGAGTTCCGTCGTCAAGGGAGGCAATTCACACGCGAGATGGCGGCAGCTCATGTGCGAGTGATGAAATCGGGCCAGACGTATCTGCACACTGACGCCTGACATCAAAAGCGGCAGCGGGCGAGGCCGCGATCGTCTGCCTATTAGTTCCGATGAAAAGCGACGCAGAATGGCGGGGGCGCAGGATTTGATGGATGTGACCCTGACGGTTGAAGCCTCTGTCTCCTCCCAGACGCCTTCAGTGCCTTGCCACGCGTAAAAAAAAAAAAAAAACAACAACAACGCTCCCAGCATGAACCCGTAAATTTCTCTTGTCACCCTCTGTCAGCAGCTCAAGATTAGAGTGTATAACTAGAGTGTATAACTAGAGTGTATAACTAGAGTGTGTAACTCGGGTGGTTCCCTATTGGGATACATATACATTGAAGGAGGGTAGACGGACTGAAGAATCACCGGAAGAGATTACCCATCTTATACCATTGAAACAATGAGCAAGCTTCTTCCATGGCTACCTATGATCCCCACAAGTTGCATTAAAAGTATAATTATCTTTTGCGCAGTTCTATCAGTGCTTCAGATTGTTGGCGCGCCCGCGCCATTGGCGCATATTTTATCAGAATGGCGCGTTACTTTCAATGTGTATGCGCCAGCCGGGCGCGTCATAAAAATCGCCAACTTGTATCGATCCTCGGTCCGTCTGTACCACTAAGCCACATCAAGCACATGTGGCCACACCACGGAGTACCAAAACCGACGCCAAACCGATGAACAGGCCTCAAACATCGACAACAAGTCAAACTGCTGCTTTGCGTAGCATCGATGCATCGCTCTGTGTGATTGGCTAACAGCCAGCAAACAACCAATCAGCGAACATCTATCAGTTTACCTTGCACAGACTCTCACACGTGTGCGGAATCAAGATGCCACCGAAGAAAAGGCTTAGAAAAGAAACTGAAGAAAACCAACGTCAATGTTTTGCAAGAATAAAGCAAGCGGTAACTGTTTAGTTTTTGTCTCTTACTAGCTCCTTCCAAAGCTGATGTCCATGTGGAGCAGTGCAAGTCTGATTTTGTCAAAACCTCACTGCACTGAAACAAGACTTTGATCTCGAAGAAAAGACCTACAAGCAGTGTAAAATCACCGTTCTGGTTCAGAAAGTCTCCTCCACTCTGCTGCCCTCATTTGTAGAAGAAGTCCTCTTCAATCTGGATAAGAGATTTCCTGATGCAGAGCTGCTTCGGGCATACAACGTTCTAGCTATGAGGCCGATTTCATTTGTTGACAAGAACAAGCTGGATGACTGGGGCATGGAACAAATGGAGAAACTTTTTCAACCGTTTGATGACGAGAAGACCCACTTCTGGGTCTGCGAGGGCCAGAACTGCTCACTGAAAACTGCTCAGCCGTTCATCAACAGAGACGAGACTTGGCAAGAATGGAGGCTGCTCAAGAGAACAGTTCTCAGTGAACACTTTCCCAGTCACCCTGATGATCGCCAAATTCTACCTTGCAGCTGATGAATTTCCAAATTTAAAGAAGCTGACAGCTGTGGCCCTGACACTGCCCATCCACACAGCAGACTGTGAAAGATCGTTCTCTGTGCAAAACTACGTCCAAACACAGAGGGGGAGAGCATGCACTCTCTAGCACACACTGTGACCAGCTGATGAGGGTGTGCATTGATGGACCTATCTTCCAGGACATGCCCTTTAACCGTGCAGTGCAGGTGTGGGCGGAAAGTCGCAACCGCTACCTGTTCAAGAAGAACTAGGGCACGAGACTGTCCTAGGACCTATTGATGGAGTTATTCAGAAGGAAATACTGTGGACTGTTGTGTATTTGTGTGTGTAATTTGCTGGATGGCAAAAAACAAGTTGAGACTAAACTCTTTGGACTCACTGCAACATTTTTGTGGTGTGTATGTGTGTAGAGGAGTGATTTTGTGTTGTGTTTGACTGGTTGAAGCAGATCTCTGTTAGATTTCATTGTGTTAGACCCTAAAACCACGTTTGTTTAAGCAAAACATCATGCTACCAAGAAGAATAGAGTGGGTTTTGAGTGATCATGACTCTGTGTCCACAGAACGAAATGTTAAAAGAGACAATAAAACAACTGAAAGACACACAGCTTGACATGTGTTTGTTTATTTTTTTATTTTTTGCTTTTTTAATTATTCATTTGTGTGTGTGTGTGTGTGGGGGGGGGGGGGGGCAGTAGGGGTGTCATGTGTGGGGTGGAGGGTCATTCTGTTTGAAGTGAAGGTTTGATTGTTAATGACCCATGTTTTTCAAAATTGACCCATCACTTTACCTGGCCATGGGTCATTGGGCCCATGAAGTCTGAAAACAATCTGAAGCACTGTTCTATGACATAACATTTAGTGCAATTGTTGGCCACAGCAGCACTGCTGCTTGTCAGACTAATATCCGGGCTGTTACAGTGTGTTGTTTACTTGCATTGAGAGAAAAATAAATCATTTCACTACACTAACGGTTTATCTCTTGGCGCAGTCCTTCCAGCGATAGTTCGTGGTACGTAAAGGCAAAAGGAAAATCCCATATACACAGATCGAGCTAAAGTACTAAACAAGGTCTATCACATCGTGGCTAAGAGGAAGTATTTATTCAAAACTGCTTATGTCATGCTGCATTCCATGTGCGTGTGTAACAGTTTCGAGACAGGTTGATCGGGGTGGATGTCGGTATTGGTGGGGTGGGTTGAGGGGTGGAGTAGAGTGGGTTGAGGGGTGGAGTGGGGTGGTGGTTGGGAGTATGTGGGGTAGTGTAAGGTCGAGCCAAGGAGAGGTGGCTACAGTATCTGCCTGCCCAGGTATGCAGGCAACGTCACAGAGCGCCATCCTATACCCCAGCCCCACCCCCCAATGCCACAGGCCTGACCCGCAGGCCACAAAGTCACTCACCCAGGAGGAAAGGAGACGGAGGAAGAACTCAAGACGAGGGAGGCCAAGGGTGGATGTAAAAAAGTTTCCTGTGTCCTGTGATGATCTGTGTCAGATCAAGGCTGTGGACAAGCCAGATAAATCAGGACTATTTCAAAAATTTATTTTAAAAGGCAAATCATATCGAGGCTTATTTGTAAGCATGAATTTAAGTGGGACTGAAATCCAGGGAGCATCCTGATCGGTGTTCTGCACATGCTGTGTTCAGCCTGCTTTTTGACAGTTAGTCTGAAAAACATTTCTAAAAATCAGCCTGAAGAGAAGGGAGGTGGTAACTTGTAACCCCCGTCTACAAAATCTTCATCGAAACTAAGACACTCGGACCAAGACAGACCAGGAATTTTTTTGATTGAGAGGATTTTCCGTTTGAACTGTGTTGAGGTACCCAGACATTCTTTCACAGTTTGCAACAACCTTGCATTACATTTTCCCACTCTGAAGAATGTTTCCTCTCAAAATTGTGGTGGGTTAAACTTCTTGCGGAGTGTACGACATTTTGCCCTCTTCTCCCAGGCAGGGTGTCAGTAAGATGCATTTTTCTTTCGCTATACTCTCCATCAAACAAATGGATGAGTGGCAGGTTTTGTGCTGTACGTTCGTCGAGAAATACGCACTTATTTGCTGACAATAACTCTATCATCGTCTCTGTATGATGCAGGTGTAAACGTGGGAAGTATCTTGTATTTCGTTCTCTATTTAGGACATCTCCGAAAGGGAGAGCCGTGATAGAGCACACACAGGAGAGATAGAGGCAGGAGAAAGCCGGCGGTCATCAGGTCAAAGAAAACAAGTTTACAATGACAGTCCGAGATACAGCGGATTAGCAGTCGTGGCATGGCAGGATGCTGTGGCAAGAGAGCAGGCACAGGCAGAGAGGCAGCGATGCAGAGACAGAGACGCAGAGGCATGTAAGTAAGCACGCAGGCAGGCAGGCAGAAAGAGAAGAAGCGATTTGTGTAGGCTTGCAGAAGGGCTTACAGTACAGCTAAAATCTTGCCGGCGGACTGGCATAGAGAAATGCGCACTAGTGAAGATGTATAATGTGGCAGACATTGGAATCTAAACATTGGAAGACACAAAAAATACAAGCACAAAAAATCTAGACGAAAAAGAAAATGGGCTCAGAGGTCTAGTTGCGGGGATCGCAGATGAGGAAGTAGTGAAGCATGGAGAAGGGAACACAAAGAAAGCGTTTTAAGAGAGGAGGGAGGGGTGGTGGCGAAGAAGCTATGCTTTAAAACTGACACGGCTTGGACTCGTGACTCAGCAGACGGTAGCGGGCACTGTGGAATTGCGGGTTGGCCGGGCCAAGCGGGGTTGGAGCTCCACCCGTTTCGAGCACTAACCACACGCCACCCTGGTACGGCGCTGCCTGGAGCTCTGCCGTCAGGGTGCGTATCGGGTGGCAGGGTTCGCGGCCTGACGGCGTTGACGGCCTCCCGATCTGCGAGCGAGGTGGAATGCCGAGCATCCGGCTGCGCTAATGACAGAGGGCGTCGCCGCAGATGGCCCTGTGACGACGCCTTTGTTGTGCCCTGTCTTGTCCCTCCAGCTCCACCGGTGTCAGTACGGTTGCACGCACCATTACGACGCAACTACTGAGATTTGGCCCCTGGCACGTGGGGATCACTTAAAGATGCAGTGATCGGTGTGGGTAGCCACGCCATGCCTTTGTGGGGAAACAACAGCACACTCGGCTCAGAACAACGGCGTGCTCCAAAATTAGTACGGGTACCGGGTTCGCCACACAAAAAAACATCAGCCGCATTCCACAGCAAGGTCCCAAGCACGTTCTCACAAAGCCTTACTGTGTCAGAATGATCATTATCAGAAGGAATAACACCGTCATGGTCATTCCACCCACGCTCATGAATTTAAAAAACAATTATTACGATCTCGTGACAACCTTTTCCTCTGTGAAGAGCTACTTCGTACGGACGACGAGTATTTAGAAGGCATCTAGTGCCGTTCGTAAATACAACTGGTCATTAAGTGGAAACATATACAGGCTGTCCATCTTTTTCTCATATCTTTACGTAGATGATAGTCATTTTAGAAACCATGCTCGTGTGAATCAGCTCAGTCCAGTCTGTACTCTCATCAAATTCTAAAGCATTATGTCCTTCTCATCTATCTTTAAGAATTCTTTTGGGTTCAAAAATAAATGGCCTTCCCTTGTATTTCTGTATACTGAGTATATAAAAGAATAATGCGTCAGTGGTTCGGGTACTCGAGTACTTCTTTTCACTTCCATAAACGCTTCCAGTTCGCAGTAAGTTTAACGCCGTGGACACAGGCTTTGGGTGTCGTCTCATTTCCCTGAGTCAGTTCACGCAATGGTGCATGCGTGCCAAGTCCCTAAGTCAAGGACATCTACTAATTCTCTTCAACGTCTGTACAAATGCACAACAACACAGACAAACAGTAGGCAAACAACAGGCAGGCAAGAAGGAAGGCAGGCAGAAAGGCAAGCAGGCCGGAAGGCAGGCCTGCAGAAAGACAGGCCGCAGCATACGTGTGCAGGTAGACAGAGTGACAAGCAGACGGGCTGGCAGACATCCAGGCAGGCAAATAAGCAGGGGAATGATCATTTACATAGGCAGGTAGTTTGACGAACAGGCGGAAATGCAGACAGGCAAGTGAGCAGGCAAGCTAAAATATAGATAGGCAGTCAGTTTGACAAAAAGGCAGACAGTCAGGCAGGCAAGGAAGCATATAGATAGGAAGCCATTTTGACAAACAGGTAGGCAGGAAAGCAAGTTGTCAAGGAATGTGACGAGTAGTTAGCTAGCAGGTATATGGGAACACAGACTGGCAACGAGACAGCAAGCCTTCACGTAGGCAGGCAGAAGGGCCAGCAAGCAAACACACAAGCAAGAAGGCAACCTGGAGAGCGTGTGGCATCATTAAGGAATCATGCAGGCAGAAATACAGACAGACAAGCAGGCCTGAAGACGGGAATGCAGGTAGACAGGAATTCAGGTACGCAGGCAGGCAAGCAACCATCTGCTGAAAACCTTAGACCGCCAAGTCAAAGCTACCTACGACAGCTGCCAGTAGTTTGGGGCCGGGTCGTCTTGCGTAGAGAGAAAGCCCTTCAATCCCAGTCTATCGCTGACAGATCAAAGCAGGGGGAAGATCTCAACTCCACAGGTTCTTTGTCGGCAAGAATTACAACAGCGTGCTTTCGTCTCGAAATAAACAAACCCATTCCGAGCCAAGATATTCTTAGCGCAGATACGCCATTACCATCGCCACCAATAAAAGACTTCCGCGGTAGCAAAGCTTAACATTAAGAGACAGCAATTGTTATCTCGACAGATCAGATAAGATGAATTAGCGGGCATAGATTTTCCCGTCTGGGACGTTTGACAAAAAATTAAGTAGCTTCATCCAGATGTTTTTGCACGACCTACCGCCAATGTGATTATTTTCACAGCTAGCTCCAGAGATATTTAAATTCTTCAAGATTTAAATCCAGCGGACCATGACTGAGACGTGGACACAAGCAAACCGACGCACGAGAAAATGGTGCGGGAAAGAAACCACACGGAGATTGCAGTGAGCGCGGTCCGCGACTCCATGGTAAAACGCGCAGCAGTGTGACTGTCAGCTCGGACTTCATGGCTTGTAAGTTCACATTACGTTTCGTCTTGACCCCAACAGTTTATTCCTGGTCGGCGCACGTAATGATGGCGATCATGAGGTAACATTGCATAATGGAAGTGTTGCAATGCACGTGCCGTAAGTGAACACGACTAAGCTGCACAAAAAGGTTTAATACGGAACTATGTTTTGAAAGCCACAGCAGCACTTTAGTTCAACGCGGACGTTGTAACTTTTTTATGGTAAGCGTGCAGTGGAGCGCTCGAGCTTCACGTGCATTCATAAACATGTGCATACAGAGCGACAGTAAAGGCACCACAAGAACAAAGAAACACAGAGCTATCCAAACTGACCGCAGGAAGCCATGAACTCAACACTTATCGTTCTGGCCCGCCAAGAAGGCCGCCTTATCAAGGTTTCAATGTCCTCGCCATGAGGCCATTTACCAGGAGGTGTGGCCAAACAGGCCCCCGGGGGCGATATGGCCTCACAACACTATCGTTGTCCACGCGTACCTGGCGGAGGCGACTTGGCCCTTCCTGCCAGAATCTCATCACCAATGTCCCACTCTATATTCAAAGCTTTTTCATCGCAGGCTGCATTCCAGCGGGGCATGACAATAAACATGGAAAGAAGGCAGAAATAATCGACGGCGACAACTTCCAAGAGCGAAATGCCGATGCGATATTTCACGGGTGTCAATAGCACGCCATCATGCATTGCAGATTTTACACGCGTCTCTGGTGGGTGTTTATTTCAGAATAAAAACTTTCGGAGCTTATCCGCATACCAATCCCCGGCAAAGGTGACGGAAGCCGCAACAAAAGCAAAGGGGATTTCCTAACGGGCAACACTGCAAGAAACTATCTTGTGATCAGGCCAGCGACGTGAGCCAGTTATTGTTCGATTGAGTGACGCCTCATATTTTCCGCGTTTCCCCGACCGATACCCTCCTGTCTCCAGATTTATAAAAACTTGCACTGACTGGCACCAGCACGAAGAGAGAAGAACAATTTGGCAGAGACGAGTGTACGATGGGGCGCGTACAACGCCAGCCAAATTGAAATTCCTCGTTTGGCGCGTGGGTGTCGCCGTCTCTCCTTGTGGATACACGGAGCGGACTTGTTTTGGGGAGGGTAGCGCAAGAGGGTGACCCTGAGGTCGAAGGTTAGGTCATGGGGCCAAGAGTTGCAAGACGCACAGATCGTTAGCAAACGTGGCACCTGTCTCCCAGTTTGCACAGCCCTTCAGCACGCATCTTCAGCAGCAGAGACCCCCTGCGGTGTGTTTAACGAGGGCTTTCTGCACACCACAATCTGACATTTACATCCTGACCGTTGTTACACAGGTGTCCCGCACCGGGCGCTTGTCTTAGGATCTGAGGCCTTCTCAGCGGTATTTCGGGGTAGTTAAACATCATCAGCTGCAATTAAGTGCCATCCGAGACTCCGGCGAACATGTCTTCCTTCGCCCACTCTTTCATCGCTGCACCCGCTTCCTGATACTGCAGCTGCTGCTGCTATTTCTCGTCATGCAAAGGCAGCACGTGCAGTCATGCCGTGCTGGTGCACACCAATGAAATCTACTCTACTCATGAAATAAAGAGGGATTTGTGTCTCTGCTGGACAAAACTCTATAACACTCCTTTGCAGGCTCTTTTTTGTCGAACCATTGTTCGCGCGACTGTCAGTCGTTCTTATGTCTGCCAAATCTGTTTTATTTTTACTTCTAACTCCGTTTGTTTGTCTTATACATCCATGCTCAAATGCTTCCGCGGATGAATCAGTCTCTCTCTCTCTCTCTCTCTCTCTCTCTCTCTCTCTCTCTCTCTCTCTCTCTCTCTCTCTCTCTCTCTCTCTCTCTCTCACACACACACACACACACACACATACACACACGTGCGCGCTCACAAGTACTTGTACGCGCACGCATGCTTGCAGAAGCAAATAAACACGACTCGTTCTCAACCACACACACACACCCTGTTCCCAAAACTCCCAAACATTTTACTGCTAAATGCTATCGCTTCACACCCAACAAAACTATGCATCCGGGCATCCAGAGAAATAAATGAGGTGTCCATGAGCCAGAACATTTTACAAACAGGACTGCATGTACTTCGAAAGTCAGTTTTGAGAAGTGGGATCTACGTGCGAAGTCATTACAGCAGACACACTATCCAGGACATGGGATGCTAGCAGGGGCACGCAGGCAACTATTACCGTAGGTATCGAGTTTTGAAATCCACCCGATATAAAATTCAGTCTGGAATTCATTCTGCTTAGCCAGGAGCAGGTGCTACCACACGCTATCATGTTGCTCGTGCATGGCGGATCCCTCGTTGCGACGCGAGGGCTGGGAAGGTGCTGCGTATGGACTCGTAAAGGCAGATTTACTACGATGGGTACGGCAGAGTAGACGCTGTGCGATTTCCTACAATCCTCAGCAGCCGTCCACGAGTCAAGACAGTACGTCGACGACCTCTGCAACGGTCAACCAGCGACTAATAGAACGCACCGCATCGGTGAATGAAGAAACTCAATTCCCACATGTGCGGTCACTGAAAGCTAAAATTGTTTGAGTTCCGTCATTACATATTACTATCCTCTGCATTGGAGTCTGATGGAGTGAGAATGTCTCCGCGTAGGACAAGGAAAGAGGAGTTAATTCCTGCGAAGATGCAGCTGCTGTTTTGAAAAGTATAGGACAACATTGACTTGATGTACAGAGATAAAGTACCCGGCTCAGCCCAGACACTTGTACTGGACCTCTCCCACCCACTGCATTATGAGTTTTACGCGAGGCTGAGCAGACATAGCAGAATATTATTACTACCAAAGCTTAAAACAACACAGTTTCTACGTACCAGCAGCTCGGACCCTCCTTAATTTAAATAATGATACAGATATTTGATTGCATTATTATGATTGCCTTATTTGGTATATGTTATCAATGTTGTGTGGATTTTGTGTTCCTTTTCATGATAGCATCTACATTCCCATACAGGATCAATTAAGTATAACTGTATAGCATTGTATTGTATCTGCATTGCTACAACGATTAGGCTACACTTGCAGGCATTTTACTGACCTGCTAAAAGTCCCCACCCAACATGCACTCGTTGCCGCAGCTTTCTCACCCAGATTCAAGCCGGCAAGAGATCCGTATGCGTGACTCGTATTGTCGACGACAGGAATGCGCACACACAGCACCGAATTTTGACACCATACATAGACCATAACTCAACACACGCCCGCTCTCTTTTTCCCCCCATTCTCAGCTCGGCTCGTCTCCACGACCGCTGTCATACAAGACACTGTTATAGCTTCAGGGGAAAACTGGCCTTGCCGAGTCAACACGTGAAGAAAAAGGCAGGCTTCTCCCGCAGAGGTCTCCTGTCCCGTGCAGTCGCCGCACGTCTGTGCGGAGGACAGGGACGATGCTGAAGGAGTCTTCCTTGCACAACACTCACGACGCATCCCAAAGAAAAAGCAGGCCACGGCATACGGAGGACAAACACAGCCATAGAACCAGTGTG
>JAWQFJ010000253.1:181672-189172 GCA_034096865.1 Theodoxus fluviatilis | reverse complement strand
GCAGTGCAAGGCAAATAGTTGAAATACTTCCAGTGCGCACCGACCCCTCCACCGTCTCAAGGAGAATTTGCACAGTGCAGTTTAAGCGTTTCTGAGTAAATAAATTCTGAAACCTCTTGGACTTCGTCCTCTTAAACAGCCTTGGAGTTGGGGATCTAGTTCAGAAATATGAATTTCCGGCGGTGAATCTAAGATCATCTTATTTAGATGAGATGTATGTATACCAAGATGTATTTTCTTTCCATTTTAACTGAATGTGATGTCATCCAAAGCTTCTATATATGTCATGACGACTGCTTTTTAAAAATTCATCTCGTAAAATCACGTGAGCATGGAGGCCTTTTAGAATGACGGGAACGCTCTAAATTCCCTTTCTGATGAAACGACAAAAACAACATTTCATGACGTCGTTCAATGTATGGACCTCCTTACATGACGCGCCATGACGATGCTCAGATCAGGACGGAGAGACATTGCGTGCTCCGGCAATCCAATTTCTCGTTGAAGTGGGTGGATGAAAAACCTCCTACTCCTAGTCACAATACATAAACTTCTATGGCAATAAATGGCTCCTGGTCCTATCTATGCTTATGGAATGCGTTTCCAGGAGGGTAAGTGTGTGGCGGCTGCCAGGCGTGAAAAGTCTGCATGAGTTTTTCCCGATTAATGGAAGGGGTTTGTAAGTGCCCGGCCTGAGCAAAAAGGGTTGGCACTGAAATAGGCTCATTGTGGATTGCTAACCGTATGACGTATTGAGCCGTCACATACCGCGAGTGAAACAAACAAAAAAAAGAAGTCAAAACCACGGTATTAAAATATATTCATATCTGGGAATGCAATTTCAGTTCGTTTCTGTTGTTGTTTGCGTGCCTCTGTGTGTGTGTGTGTGTGTGTGTGTGTGTGTGTGTGTGTGTGTGTGTGTGTGCACGCGCGCGCGCGTGTATGCGAGTGCGCACCTGCTTACTTTCCTCCTCTCCCTCAACGCCCCCAGCCCCCATTCTCTCTCTCTCTCTCTCTCTCTCTCTCTCTCTCTCTCTCTCTCTCTCTCTCTCTCTCTCTCTCTCTCTCTCTCTCACACACACACACACACACACACACACACACACACACACACACACACACATACACACACACATACACACGCACACAAGATGGAACTTGGAATCATGCAACTCACATCGTGCTATTGTTTAGGAGAGGAGAGGGTCAGGTGCAGGTTGCACTCCTGCACGCACACACGTGCATCCAATCAGTGCCATCATCGCCATCGAGTGGGCAGGCATTGTTGATGGAGAGGCAGACGCCTCGGCCCGCACCAGACCGGGGCACGGTGCAACGTACACGCCACTGCTCAGCATTAAGGATGGCATAACATTACGCCATGGTAGCATTGTCATAAATCAGCACCAGACTCTTCCATCATTCGGCACGTGCGCACCACGTGTTCCCAGGGTACCGACTTGTTTGGCTGCACCATCGAGAAAACCTACGTTATGTGTATATGTACGTTGTAATATCAGCAAATTGTCAAATATCAAGGTTGCATTTTTAAATGACCTGCAGTGAGACGGAGGTTTGATTTGAGATCGTTCTCATTCATCTACCAGGAACAACCCGATTAGCCGATTCGAGGTTTGGCTTTAGATCAAGACCATACCCATAGCCCACGCGACGGAGAAACGCTCGTGATGCACTACACGAACTCTACGGCACGACCCATGAAGATCGGAGGAAGCGACAGCTGGATGGAGGTCGGGAATGGGTCTTGAAGGCAAGAGCTCGGGGCTCAGGTGCAAAGCGATATGTGAAGGGGGGATTGGATGTGGGTGTGGGGGTAAGGGGTGGGGGATGGGGCGGTTTTGGGGGGTTGGGGGAGGGGGTTGGGGGAGTTGGGGGGTTGGGGGGGGGTGGTGGAGTAGATCTAGGCAGAGGGGGAGGCTAGGGAGCGGGACTTCCATTAAAGATGAGAAAGCCTGACCCAAGAGAAGACGGGACCAGAATCGCCCTGACAGAGGGCATCCACGGGCCTTCCTGGGATATCAGTGGCGGCGTTATCGGAAATAGAGACAAACCGTGGCTTTGGGTCGCATGAACGCCGGCGGCAGCGCCACGATAGCCTGGCCGTCTGATCCCTTGGGCCAATACCGGTCCCCTTATCTCACTCTTCACCCCCTCTCGACCCCGTCCCGACCCCCAGCACCGCGCCCAGCGGGAATAAAGTGGCCCCCGGCCTGCAAGGTCAACACCCCGAGTTCTTCCACCCTGGCCTGCCTTGTCTCACTCGCAACGCCTCCCAGGTATTCTTCCTGTCGTCATGGTCCACCACGACTCGTGGCCGCCATCATCGTAGTCATGTGGAGCTCACGCTTTGAGTTGGAAGCTGTGCAGCTCCTGTACCTCCCCACCCCCTCCCCCTTCCCCGCAAACGGAAATATTTTTTCGTTGCTACACACATTTCTTGAGCTCAAGTAAAGCCTATCAATCTATGACCACTGTGATCGGATATAGTCCTGGTGGCACATGGCAGTTTCTAGTATTGTTTAGAACCACCTCTGGCAGAGCTATGGAGTGAACCCAGAAAGCACAACAGGCAGAGGTTCCAGCAGATGCGTTGGACATCGAGCGGTTTTGGTTGCAGTGTATACTCGAACAACAATTCTAGCCTGCTAGACCTTTATCCTCTTTTGTAACCATATCAAGGATGTTGTATGCTCATAATTATCACATGGCTACTTCTTAATGCAGTTAGAAACGTAAAGAAACTGAAAAATGTGCTTGTCTTTTGCTTGAACGATGCTAGTGGTTGTTGGGGTGTTACACATATGCAGAGCTCTATGGCAGTCATTCACCCCTTTTCGGACAATAATCTACGTGTACAGCAATGTCTTTGCCTCCAAGAGCAAGATCAGTTTGGCAACCGTTGGTCACCCGGCAACAGCGCGTGTCAGGTCGGGCAGTTGGCAGCACACCTCGGCCTCCGTGCAGCCTCTAGACCGACACCTCGCGCCTATCCGCCCTGTTCCTCCAGCCCCTTAACGAGTCTTTAACGTCAGTGACCGCTGATTTAATAAGGTAGATAGCTGGGCGGCCGCGAGAGTTTCTAGGCAAACAAGAGCCGCACATTCCGGGCAGGTTCCAGGACGAGGGGTTTCCAGGACGAGCCCACAACGCCGTGAGTGAGGTCCGCGTTCTTCTGGCGTCGACGCGTCCACGTCAACAGCTGAGACTACCCCCAGTGGCAAAGGGGTCCCCGGGATGTGAAAAAGTGAATACCTCGCGCTCGAGCATTCCCAACTCCAGTTTTCTCACGCACCGTAATGAACCCCTTTTCCAGGCACTCACGCACGCAAGGCCCAACGCACGAAGGTGACAGAGCGCGCGGGAAGAACCGAGGTGTTTTTGCCACGGCGGAGTTTCACACTCTCGGCAGGGGCGGTGACGCCCAATCTATTCCAGGGGCTCCCAGAAAAGAGGAGTCGAGGGTTATGAATGCGGACTTCAATTCCCTCCCCACGTCATCGTCCAAACAGCGACAGGGTGTTAGCGAGGTGCCTTGGTCCCGGCTTTGTACGGGGGCCGCCTGCTCCTCTGTGCGCTGTAGTGGCGGGCTCAATGTGCTGTAGAGCTTACGACACTCGGTGACAGGCAAGACTGTTGCCACGACGTCCAACCACGCTCTTGATTGGGCGTGCGAGGGAACTGGGCTTTCGTAGCTTTCCATGATCTACAGCAACGTAGACTTCCAATACCCCTACTTTCCCCACCCATGAAGTCTTTCCCCGAGTTGGATCCGCCACCCCAGTCCCACCCCTCCCCTACTTTGCGGCACTTGAACTCCGTGCTCGTGGTCCTCGTGCCGCCGATAGAGAGGAAGGAATGGGAAGCACTACGCCGGCCGTTGCCGACGTGTCTGTAGTAGGACTGCATGTAGTCCGTGTTTGTTGACACCGGTAATCTAACTACCGCGCACCACAAGGGGCTGTGCACGACATGCTTGTAGATGATTTCCTCAGTCGCAAACCCGGCCTGGTGGAATGTGGGAGGAGGAAGAGCAGACGGAAGAGTGAGAGGACAGAAAGAAGTGGAGCAGCAGGTGGAATAGGAGGTAGCAGGAGAAGGAAGAGGAGGAGATGCAGGAGGAGGAGGAGGGGGAGTAGGGGAGGGGGGCGGGGAAAGGAAGAGGACGAGAGGAACGAGGATGAGCAGGACAACCATGAGCATGAGCAAAATAGTAGGAGGGGCAGGATAAGCCTGAGCAAGGTAAAACAAGTAGGATCAGCGAAAGCTACAGCTGGAAGATAAGGGAAAGCAAGAAAGGAACTAAAGGAAGAGGAGCGGAACAGGAGAATGGACAAGGGGAGATGAAATGACGGATAATGGGAGCAACGACAACGACCATGGAGGACGACGAGGAGGAAGACGACAATGACATCGAGCCCAACAACTTATATATCTATATTCAGTCGCAGTCTCCAAACGAAAATCTCCAACCAAATCGCACGAACGGTATGGACCACCGCATTCAAGGGGGCCATCGCTCCAGATCAGGGACCAGCCATAACTTGTGGTCAGGCTGTTTGCCCTACCATCGTGAGCCAGCCAAGGACAGTGTGACGGGCAGGTCGTCACAGGGATGGCAGCTGGCCATTTCATGAAAATCTCCAGGCCAGGTCCTTTTGTGGTGGCCACAAAGACTCTCAGATAGACATCGCATCAGCGTGGACCGGCCTTTGCTCTCCCCGTAGAACCTTCTTCTATTTCACTAGTTAAAGATCATTGGTATCTGGCAAGGTCCAGTACGTCACTCTTCAAGAATGCGAGCTTCTTTGCCACCGAGTCACCAGGAACATGTAAGCGTGGAAGAGAGAAAGGGAGCGAGCTCGGGTGACAGCTGAATATCCGACGGTGCCCGGGGCCATGACGTCCTGTATGATAGGTGGAGAGAACAGGTAGACGCACAATCATATATGTATCTTTCCCGGTTGTAATGACACGTTTGCCGGCTACTGATTTCAATCAGTCATTATTCGAAAAGGTATGCATGTTCTTTTTACCTGTAATGTTCCCTTAGGGTTTTGGAAAGGACTAGCCACGCCCATTGAGTCTGGAGTGGAGCGCCCAAATGAAAATGGCGACTGAAATCCGTCGACACATGAAAAGTTATCTGAACTGACCGACACTTCATCGTGACACTTGGAACAGATGAATGTAGATTTCAGGCAAATAACGCGATGTATGGTTTGTCCTCCGTTGATGTGTTTACCATTCAGCATTCTCAGACTCGAACCTCAGTGAATCACCTACAGGTGTGTTTCTTTCATTTGACTTAAAATCCGTAATGAAGCGCGCATGTGTGTGTGTGTGTGTGTGTGTGTGTGTGTGTGTGTGTGTGTGTGTGNNNTCAGCATTTCAGCACGCGCGGATTCAACGACCTTTTCACGATATTACCCACTAAAGTCAGCATCTTCAAAATAGCACCAGAGTCCATGGGGAGTACATCACCCATCTGAAATAAGGTCACTCGGGTATGGGTCTGATACATGTGGTCATACGGTCCGGCTCTTCGAGCTTCCAATCAGGTAGGAGGTGGGGGGGCGGGGTGGGAATGGCCGACTCTCTTGAAACCAGATTAAGTGGAACAGATATAGTTACCAGTGGGGATCGAACAAATCATGCCCGACTGGGATTATCTCATAATGTCTCATTGGTGGCATCCTTCCAGGCATTTAACGTAGTTTGGGTGTGTTTGCTCCAGAAATTCAAGCATGTCCTTTGCCATCTTCAGCCAAAGAGGTGTTAGTCCGTGTAACCTCATTACTCCAGGGACGTGATCATACAATCCCTACAATGGTGTGTTTCTAGTAGGTACAATCCATATGTTGTACATAATAACAAAATGTTGTGTGTGTTGTGTGTGTGTGTGTGTGTGTGTGTGTGTGTGTGTGTGTGTGTGTGTGTGTGTGTGTGTGTACATATGTGTGTACATGTGTGAATATGTTTACGAGCGTGTGTGCGTTTGCGAGTGTGTGTGTGTGCGTGTGTATGTGTATATGTGTTTACGTGTGTGTGTGCGCGCGCGCGTGTGTATATGTGTGTCTGTGTCTGTGTGTGAGTACGCGTGCGCGCGCGCGCGCGCGCGTGTGTGTGTGTGTTTGTGTGTGTGAGTGTACACATTCTCAAATTTAGGCATGGCAACTATGAGCAACTGTTCCACTTGCGAGACAATCAATCTGCCTGCAGAGGCCTGAGGGGAATCCCCTAGTTTGTTTCCTCATGGTGCACCTCGAACTGCTGACCCCTGACTGCGGTGATCACGTGACCTGACGCTAATTGAGGAACAACTGGTGCAGGCGACGCGTGCACATTCCCGCCGCCAGGAGGTGCCCGGATGTTCCCCTGCGGTGCTGACGAACAGTTCTGCACGTAGCAAGATTGCACGAGGCGTAGAACGCGAGCTGTCTGCTGCATGCACTGCATTTGTGTGCATGTAAATGCCTTCCACAAGAGATGCTGCACGGTCTGTCTTCATTGCTGCATGGTCTTCATTGCTGCACGGTCTGTCTTCATTGCTGCACGGTCTTCATTGCTGCATGGTCTTCATTGCTGCACGGTCCTCATTGCTGCACGGTCTTCATTGCTGCACGGTCCTCATTGCTGCACGGTTCTCATTGCTGCACGGTCTGTCTTCATTGCTGCACGGTCTTCATTGCTGCACGGTCTTCATTGCTGCACGGTCCTCATTGCTGCATGGTCTTCATTGCTGCACGGTCTGTCTTGATTGCTGCACGGTCTTCATTGCTGCACGGTCCTCATTGCTGCACGGTCCTCATTGCTGCACGGTCCTCATTGCTGCACGGTCTTCATTGCTGCAGTGAGTTTGTGATGATGGGTGTAATCACGTTAGGGTACGTCCTAAGTACAAAGAACTGTTTGTCCCCCCACCCCCCACCCCCCACCCCCCAACCTCCTCCTCCTCCTCCTCCTCCTGTAAATGACAAATGTTTCTCTCATCTTCCGTTTGTCCAGTATTATTCGTGAGAGACCAAGACTGAAATGGACACCAACAACAGAACCTTTCGATTATCCACTCACGAAATCGACCAAATCCGCCCAGAAGGAAGTGCTCGAAGACACGTTCATTTCTAAAATCTTTCGCGTTCCTCAGGAACAGGTTTGAGATTCCTCTCAATCCTGCCCTGTCTCGGCGGAAGGAGGCCTGGCAAGACAGCGCTTCATAGGGGCAGGCTGGTGTGACGACAGTGCTCTGGGACAGCACTATTTATTGCCGGAAGGTGACTCGTCACGCCACGATGTAAAACACCAGACCCAGTGGCGCGGCACACATACGTTCATCCGGGGAAGCTGTCGGCAGCTAGAGCGGATGACTGCCCAAACGTGCCCCGCCATGTCCTCCCCAGAGATCTATGTCTGCCTGGTGTCACAAGGACAAGCAGAAAAGGGGGTAGAGGTGGCGGTCGGATGGAGGAGAAAGAGTGGAAA
>JAWQFJ010000253.1:166672-176672 GCA_034096865.1 Theodoxus fluviatilis | reverse complement strand
GTCAAGGGTGAAACTGTGCAGGGGAGTGATGTGAAGGGATTCATCTGTTCACTTCTGACGTCATCTAACGACCAGCCAACGTCGAGGCAGTCGGTACGAAGTTCAAAACAAGGAAGTGACCTGGGTCATCAGCGTCATAGAAACTTCATTACAATGCTTCACTAAAACAAGTTCTAAGCTCTTGATAAACTTGCCTTGAATATCAAGCCCATCTCCTTTGCACGCCAGCTTGACGAAAAGGCGGCAATTACATTAAGCTCTCCCGCCACCACATCAAAGTCAGCCTCATTTTGCATGTAGGGTAACTCTGATGGGTCCCCCACTTTGAAACACAGGAATATGTGGCATGGCTGACGGGTTTACAGCCACTCACATCCTTGGCGTGCTCTGACAAAGGCAGACATTGGTTTTCTTCGTGGAATGTGCTTGTTTACAAGAGATTTGAAAGTTACGACTTATTATAAATGACGCTGCTGAGGGAGACAGTTTTGTATTGTGTAATTCTTCCCCCACGTTCCCTATATATTCTCTCTCTCTCTCTCTCTCTCTCTCTCTCTCTCTCTCTCTCTCTCTCTCTCTCTCTCTCTCTCTCTCTCTCCCTACCCGGTGAAGAGTTTGCGCCACGCCCTATCTGAAGAGCGCCGGGGTACTTAATTACAAAACCCTCGAGGGAAGCCATACAAAATCTCGTCATGGGCTCTCCACGGCCTGGAACTTTAATCCGCGGGCGGTACCGAGACAACGTCACATACAAACGCCGCAAAGTAGGGGTGGTGGTTGGTGGGGAGAGGTGGGAGAGAGAGAGGGAGCAGAAATACGAGGAAAGTGAGAGATGAAGAGAAGGGTTTGAAGAGAACAACACAGGAGGGGAGAGAGTGACAGTAGGGTCGGACGGGAGATAGACAGAAAGAAAGAGGAAGAGAGAAGAGGAGAGGCAAAAAGGGCGTTGGGGTGGAGAGACAGGAAACGAAATAAGGTATGAGCAGGAGAGCATGGGGAGTGATGACGGAAGGCATAAGCTGAGGTAGTGATATCTCACTGATCGTACTCACCATGCCTAGATGTGCTCTTGTTCAAAATGCAGTCTGCAACAATGCCCCCTGAAAGGAGCACTTAAAGCGGGCACAGAAAGGAAGGAAGATGTCAAGCAAAAAAGGAGAGAGGAGGTGAGACCACAGGTATCACTTCTTAGTACAACGGAACCCAAAAAATCGTGCTGCACGTGCACGTGAACAGCCAGCAGTGCGAGACAAACTCTGGTGCACAGATGCACAAATCCGCAAGACCCAAGGATAAGATAAAGGCAAGACTAAGAAGGTGAGAAACGCAAGAGAACGAACGGGGCAAAATGAGAGGTGTGCGAAGTCGACATGTAGAGGCCTGAGGGGGAATGACGGGAAGAGTTTGGAGGACCTGTTGCAACTAATAGTGCAAACTCGCCTTGCCTCCGTACGCTGTAGTGAACAGTTCAGGTCGCGACTACGTCACAAAAACGGAGATGATCTGGCAACATGAGTGAAAGAGGATGAAAAAAAAAACTTAGTAGGGCAGTCTAATAATGAGGTGCCTCCACATGCTGTGCATCGTAGCTCGCCTCACGTAATCTCCATGTAAGGCGTGCTCAGAATTACAACAGAACCGTAGCCGGTGCAGAGACACATCTTCGCTCGTGATAAACCAAGTCCATTATTTTCATAGCCGCCCATGTTTACGTTGGTGTATGACTAAGCGTGTGAGGATGAGCTTGCACGGATCAGGTTTGCAGGGGGCTCGAGGATTCTGCAGCGTGGTGGGTTGAACAGTGCCACACAAACCATAACCACGCAGCAGGACGAAATGAAATAACAAATGATCTCCGTTCTTAACGACCCTGCTACGATCTGGCATGCCTTCATGGGGCTGAATGCGATTACCGATCGACCGACCACAGGTTCAGAAACCGTGTCTGCAACACATCTGACGGTATTTTTAAAATGCAACCTTATAGCGTAAGAGGCGATATCATGATATGACTTTGTGGCGCACGGGAAAACTGATACACAGCCCTTTCTCTGATTTTTATTGCAGGCGGCTGCGTGGTCTTTCCTCGGTGTGTCGACTTTGAAAGGCAAGCCGTGTGAGGAGAAGAAAGAAGGAAAGAAAGGGCTATTCGTGTCAAAGTGCGCCTCTCATCTGCATACCAAGACAAACGGGGAGAAGGAGCATTTTACGGCAGGCGATTGCATTGCACGAGTTGCAACGCCACCCGAATTTGTCTCTGTAGCAATTCATGCACGTGCCTTGGAGTAATCTCGCGCATAAGTGAGAAAAACTAGCTTTCCAGTCGGGAATACCTGACCAGGCAGAGGTGAAGACGCTCAGGTGACGTCCTGTCAGGTGTGTCGATTGAGAATGTTGGTGCACGCAGCGGTTTGGACGACACATTATGCAGTCATTACTAGCTACCAGGAAAGTGTCAGAATGTTACGACTTGTTCTTTAAAAAAGTTTATTTGTAGTCTCTTGTAACAAAATTACACGTTTCGGAAATAACGAACATAAACACGTTATTTATGACAAAATAACGCTGTTTCAGGCAAGGCGGAGGTAGACGTCGATATATCAATCGACTAACGTTAAGATTTTGACCTTTCCTATGTAGGACTAGAGTTGTAAACCTTGAGTCTTCAACTCCTCGACCTGTTCCCTTCATACGACACACAGGGTGTCCACGAGCGTGCACGGCAGGTGGACATGCTCTTCGTGGGCGGCGAGCAGCCTGACCGACGGCGCCGAAGACCTTCAACGCCAACGTTTAGCAACGCCGCATCGCATCTCCAGCGGCCCTCCAGCATTCGGTAGGCAAAACAACGGTCTTGAGCAGAGGAGCCCAGGAAAGGATAGACCCGGAGAGAGAGGGAGAGGAAGTGACTTGAAAAAGGGAGGGAGAAAACTTGAAAGTGGTTGGGTGTGCAATGACTGAAGAGGAGAAGGGATGAAAGGGATAAGAACTCAAGCGAAGAGAGGCAGATGCACAGAGAAAGGAGAGGATGAAGAGGTGCGACGGCTGGAGAAGTCGAGGGGAGGGAGGTATCCGCATGAAGGAATTTAGGGTGTTCTAAAGTGATCGACGCTGACAGGAAGGGTGCTCTTGGGAATTAAGGTGACAGATAGGGATATGTGGGAAGACTGGAAACGGGTAGGCGTCTGAGGAGGGTAGGAGAGAGGAAGCGTTCTTAGTTCCAGAGGGTGCCTGGGATGAAAGGGGAGGGGTGGGGTATGAGACAGGTTGGTTGCGGAATACAGAAGGGGTTAGTTCTAGGTTGACAGGGTTGCTGCAAACGAAGGTGAGGTTCTGGAGGTGTCATGGGTGCTAAAAATGATGGTGGTGGGATGGAAGTTATGGGATGACTGAGATGGTAGTAGGGAGTGAGTGGGGTGTTATGGGGTGCCTGGCGTGCAGTAAAGGCGGTGTTTAGAGATACCAGCCACCCTGAAGACCATCATACCTTACTGAGGTTTCCCGCGCCCGCCTGACTGCCGCTCAGGTAGAAACAAAGAAGGAGCGACTGCAGACCGAGGAAAGGACAGCGAGGCTGAACAGATTTGAACTCTAAAGCTCAAGCATAGAGGATTGACCAGATGGCTCAATAACCAGGCAGTAGAGTGCAAAGCGGTTAGGAATCTAAATGTGGGTTATAAAAAAAAACTATGAAACTGATAACTTTAGGAATTGAGTGAGCAGATGGGAAAAAAGGACCGCGCCGTCGATTTGATCTGAGTCACGTGCAATACGATCTGTACGTCTCGCTGCCTTATGAAAATAGCCCATTGTTTATCCAAGGGAAAAAATTACCACATGGTCGGAAGTAACAATTCACGGAAGGCTGTGGTACGCAGGAAAGGTAGGAGATAAAGATCGATGCCGTGGAGGAGGACTGGAGTGTAGGGGTGGTGGTTGTTACAGGACAGAAATTACAGGGGAGAGAGAGGGGCAGTAGCAGGGACACTCGAGCGAGGAAATTTCTTGGCAGAAAGCCAGAGTTTAGAATTGGGAAGAGGAAGAAATTTTGCTATTTCTTTTTTTAATACCATTTCATAATAAAGCATTCTCCAGCAAGAAAGATCACCAATGCGGCACAAAACCATGACCAGCGACGACAAAGCAGAAAATCGTCAGTGTCGCCTCTCTCCCTCTAACACCGTCCCATCCAAGGCTCAGCAAGCTGGCAAGGAGGAGAGATGGCTGGAGGGGAGGGAGGGTTGGAGCACCGTGGCAAATACAGGGGTAGGACGCTCATGAAAGGACCGGGAGGAGACGCGCTGCCTCGCTACCCGTCTTGCGGCCCGACAGAGCGGGGACTGTACGCAGCGGTTCAGCCATCGGGGCGCAGCCGAGAGCTTCTCGTCGACTTGTAGTCCGCTCTAACACAGTTTTCGTCTGCTTGTCTGCGCTCTTGATGACAGCTTGTGTCTATGAAAGAAGTGCTTACACTGCTTGTAATGGGAAAAAATCAATCCGTTCCGCTACGTTTCCGTTGCTGAACACGAGATGTTTCACGCAATGTTCTTTCTAGGTGCTGCGTTGAGAATTTAGAGCAGACTCATTAACAGCACAAGTGCTTCTTACCCACGAAGAGATTTGGGGGAGCATAAATCTGTCCACATTCACCGAACTACATTAAACCTCGACCTGCTTCAAGAGGAAAAGGAAGGAGCTTTTCTAACGTAATATTAACGTTTAGTCATGTACGTGATGAGATATCTTCCGAAACGCTGATTGTCAATTCCGACCTTCTACAAGACAGTTTTGGCAAGAACTGAAACTTGGCACCGTTACATCCCAAAAGGACGGCCGTGAGATGGACATCAGACTGATGACTGGAATTGTGTTGAACAGGAGAGCTGAATAAAAAAAGTTTCCACGCGATACAGCGCCAGGCAGGACGTCCCAGTAGTCTTCTCTTTGTCAGCCACATTTCCATGCCCTCCGCCATCCATCTCGCAGCTGGACTTTCGCCCGACCTCCCCTCCCACTCCGTCGCAGCTGCTGTGCCGTGCCCCCCCCCTCTCTCTCTCTCTCTCTCTCTCTCTCTCTCTCTCTCTCTCTCTCTCCTGCTTCGCCGCGGTTGGCAGTTGGTGTTTACCAGCTGGATAAGAGTTGAAGATCCGGGCTGTGCTGGGTGCTGTCGTTACGTATTCATGTTGGCATTGCAGTTGTTTGTGTCATATCTGAGAGTGAGATGATCTTGTGAGGAAAATCTACAGTCGTCAGTTACACTCGACAAAGAAAATGTGTTCACATAATAAGTTTAACAAAACCGTGGCACACATACTAATGTGTCCGTGCATCTCTCTCTCTCTCTCTCTCTCTCTCTCTCTCTCAGCAGCTGGCGCCCTAGCATTATCCGACAAAGGAGAAAGAAGTTATGGCGATGGCAGAGGGGAGCAGTTCACCACTTGACCGCGCTCGTCCATGCTTGTTTACTCTCGGACAAAAACCACCCAGAATCTTATCATGGGGCGCAATTATGGCTGACGCGAGCTTGCATTGCTTTCTGCACTGATCCGTGTTCACGCCTGGGTGACGCTCTTCAGGTAGCGAGACTGGCGTTGCATTCTTGGCGAGCCTCCGCGGTTGTGGCCATCTTGTCCTTAGAAAGACGTCCAGCGTCCACGGTAAGTGCTCTACCAGCCTGCGGGATGGGCAAGCCACCGTCACGCGGCACAAAACAGCGCAAGGGCTCTGCTTTCTCCGCTTTGAGAAGATGTCATGAGGTCACGGGTATAAAAAAGGAAAATGATCAGAATTTCAGTCGCTGCAGCCCCTGAAGACATCTGCCTGAAGCGATTCTCCCTCGCTCAACCGCAGAACGACGTGGGTGCATTCTCAAAAGGCAGACACAGCCCGCTCAATCATTCTTAGGCGACATTTGCGAAGACCCAACAAATGCTTAACCCGTCCCCCACACCAGATGGTCATGAATATCGCCAAGGTAAATATTTCGTTCCCAACCACACATCGAACTTAAAGACCGGTGAACATGACGTGTCGAAGTTATAGTCTCAGCCACGCTGAATGAGGATTTGTATGTGATGAAATAGGGGAGAGAGAGAGAGAGAGAGAGAGAGAGAGAGAGAGAGAGAGAGAGAGAGAGAGAGAGAGAGAGAGAGGAGGGGGCGGACAGACAGACAGACAGACAGACAGACAGACAGACAGACAGACAGACAGACAGACAGACAGACAGACAGACAGGCATGTACAGAGACAGAGAGAAATAGAGTAAAAGAAAAACCAACGGACAGAAAAAAGGAAAAGGACTGATTACAAACTAAGACGAATTTATTCTCTCTCTCTCTCTCTCTCTCTCTCTCTCTCTCTCTCTCTCTCTCTCTCTCTCTCTCTCTCTCTCTCTCACTCTCTCTCTCTCTCTCTGTGCGTGCGTGCGTGCGTGCATGTGTGTGTACTCGCGCGCTTGTATATATGAATGTGAGTGAACCCACGCGCTTGCGTGCGAACACGCATGTTTACCAACAAGCAGTTTATCGCATGCATACACTCCAAAGCTTTTCTCACTTCAGTTTCTGTCAGAGGGGACACTTACCATTGGCTTGTGAGCTTCCCAGACACAAGACCACCAGCAACAGCACATAGAAATCCGAGGCTTGGATGCACACAGAACTCCGTGATGAGGCCATCATCTTGAAAGTATCCAAGCACAAAGTAGTACCCGTGCACAGGGAAGATAACACGTGTGGATAGGTAGGGAGGCAGTTGGGATGGTAGGTGTACGTAAATCCAAGGGCGCTTGGATGTCTCTTTCACCTCAGCACGAGAGACACAATATCCCCTCGTTCCTCAGTCGCAATTCTTGAAAGGTACCGCCTCCAACAGGTAAGTATAGTCCGCTTAGGTTTCCTTGCCAGAACTCTCCTTTGCCCGTCTGAATAGGACAGAAAGGGAAAATATTAACAATCAGGACACACGTGTTTTTTATACCAGTAAAATGAATGAATGTATACAACAAAGTTATTTTCGAAAAAAGGTTCACATAAAAACGTCTGTCTGTCTGTCTGTCTGTCTGTCTGTCTGTCTGTCTGTCTGTCTGTCTGTCTGTCTGTCTGTCTGTCTGTCTGTCTGTCTCTCTCTCTCTCTCTCTCTCTCACACACACACACACACACACACACACACACACACACACACACACACACACACACACACACACACACACACTCACACACACGCACTTGTAATACGCATCCTCCTTATATCAAAAATAAAATATAACAATTCTGGTATGATTCCTACCCTGCAAGCACATGTTTTCGCGCCAGAGCGCCCCTGAATCTGAAGCCCTCAGCAAGCCCCGGGTATCTAACCCATGAGCCCTGGTGTAGCAGCAGCGCAAGTGAATCCAAGGTACGCTGAGGCAATTGAGCGAAGGGAGACAAGCCGAAAGGCTATGCAAAATCACGCTGGCTGGGGCTAAGCAGTAAGCAGGCAGGCAGGCAGGCAGGCAGACGCACAGAAGGGCGAGCGAGTCGGTCGGCTGGCTGACGTTAACGCTGGAAAGTCGCGTGGAGCGAGCTAGGCGTTCGAAACGTCGACTGGCTTACGTCGGCGTCTCGCTGCGTACGGTGGCTAGCGCGGCAACACCCTAGACCCGGCGGTGCCACTCAGCGGAGAGCAGCTTTAAGACGGGGCGTGGTCTCGCGCCTGTCACTCAAGGATGTTGAGATATGTCGTCCGTTCAGAGGAGCTTATGCCTATCAACTAACTTCACGTCAAATCTCAAGTCACCTGACTGGCGGTCGGTTTTACCTGGCAGAGACATGAAGAGTTTGGAGACACGGGTAAGGGAATGGGAGAAGATGGGGTGGAAGTATGCATTGTGGAGAGAGAGAGAGAGAGAGAGAGAGAGAGAGAGAGAGAGAGAGAGAGATAGAGAGAGAGAGAGGGGGGGGGGGGGGAGGGAGGCTATGCAAAATCACGCTGGCTGGGGCTAAGCAGTAAGCAGGCAGGCAGGCAGGCAGGCAGACGCACAGAAGGGCGAGCGAGTCGGTCGGCTGGCTGACGTTAACGCTGGAAAGTCGCGTGGAGCGAGCTAGGCGTTCGAAACGTCGACTGGCTTACGTCGGCGTCTCGCTGCGTACGGTGGCTAGCGCGGCAACACCCTAGACCCGGCGGTGCCACTCAGCGGAGAGCAGCTTTAAGACGGGGCGTGGTCTCGCGCCTGTCACTCAAGGATGTTGAGATATGTCGTCCGTTCAGAGGAGCTTATGCCTATCAACTAACTTCACGTCAAATCTCAAGTCACCTGACTGGCGGTCGGTTTTACCTGGCAGAGACATGAAGAGTTTGGAGACACGGGTAAGGGAATGGGAGAAGATGGGGTGGAAGTATGCATTGTGGAGAGAGAGAGAGAGAGAGAGAGAGAGAGAGATAGAGAGAGAGAGAGGGGGGGGGGGAGGGAGGTCAGGCGAGCTGAGTTCTGCGGTCACGCTTTGCTTGCTGTCATGGCGGAGTCAACATCACCACGGCCTTACAAGCAGGTGTGAGAACTTCTCTTGCCTACAGTCCCGTAGACGCTCTGCTACTCTGCTCCAGTCTTCTCCATCCGCGCTGGCGGAATGCAGTCGACCATCTGTCGAGATGGCCTCCACACCTTGTCGATGGAGGACACCATTGACGACTCTGCGTCCCCACCCATGGGTATGCCGCTGCTTAGATTGACTCGCCCTCGTATCGAGTTACCCATGTGTTCTCTGGGCTACCTAGGCCGCGGATATCTGCCACATCTAGCGTGGGATTAGAGTGGAAACTTGGGAGTTCGAGTTACTTTCAACATTGTCACTGACTCGCACTCGCTTGTCGTACATCGTTAGCTCCACCTCGGCATTTCTGCTCTACAAGAAAGACATAAAAGCCAGCCACTGTGTTGAAAGTCTTTTGTGGTGTTTTTTTCTGTTTGTCGTTGTCGATACTACGTGTAAACCAAAGTTGGGAGGCGTAAGATAGGATGGAAGAAGGAGGGTGAAAAGGATGACGAGAGAAGACAATATATGCACACACACATGCACGTACACGCACACACCCCAAACACACACACACACATGCGCATACACGCACGCACTAAGGCTCCCATGCGTATACAGGTAATTATTCACTCGACCGCTCACTCACTCCTCACTCGCTCACTCGAACACACAATTGCACACTCTGACACACACACATACACTCGCTCACTCGCACACACACACACACATACACACTCACTCGGACGGACACACACACACACACACACACACACACACACACACACACACACTCACTCAACTCAACTCAACTCAACTCACTTATTCACTCACGCGCTCACTAAATAGAACAGCACGCGCATGGAGAAACACCCAGAAAAATGAGAGACAGCGTAAACATTTCAACCAACAACTAAAATCTTATTATTAAAATGTACATTCTAGTGTGGCTGTATGTTGTTTCGTAAGGCAATCTCGGAACAAATCAATCAAGTAAACCACGAGAACTCTTTCCTGATAAGTCAGGGTGCAGTGGTCAGACAATCCAGTGAGCGGTCAGACAATCCAGTGAGCGGTCAGACAATCCAGTGAGCGGTCAGCCTTAGTGCTAATCATGCCTACTCGGAGAACAGGAAGTCAAGGTACGCAAATGGCAACGAATACATCTTCGGTGTCAGCCCACACCAAACAGAGGAGGCTTTCTAGCGGAGATGACAACCTTGTCAAGACTTGCTCTTCGGCTCCATCATTTGCTCGTAAGCAGCCTCCACTAAAGCAAAAAGCGATTCCATTATGTGAAGATTAATTTCGGATTTGAAAGCGCTATACATTAGTCGGGTAAAATGACGTGATACGTCATGTTTTTATAAACTTTTTTTAACAGAAAAGGTTTATTTCAACTGAAAATTTGGACTCTCTCTCTCTCTCTCTCTCTCTCTCTCTCTCTCTCTCTCTCTCTCTCTCTCTCTCTCTCTCTCTCTCTCTC